>JAODAG010283680.1:0-12740 GCA_027574785.1 Orphnurgus asper | reverse complement strand
CAGTATACCACTATTGAATGGCAGTATGGCACTATTCAATGGCTGTTTACCAATGTTGAATGGTGGTATACTACTGTTGATTAGCAGTATACCACTATTGAATGGCAGTTTCCCACTGTTGAACAGCAGTATACCAGTATTGAAGTATGTGTGTTGGGGGGAGGCATTTTCAATAATAGACAGTATCCACTAAATAAATTCAACAGTGACATTGTCTGCTACATTGAATGTAAAACGAATTCAGTCGTTTGACCTTGGTAAAATCCGGTAGAATTAGCATTAACAGATGGATTGGGTTTTGTCGTCCTGAGTCCTGACTGTATTTTAATTTACTTTGAGACTGTTGAGACTGATCATTTTATGACCCGAACAATTGAAGACTGCATCGAGCAAAACATGGATGCTGCAAATGTTTGGCATTCCCCGGAATTCACTCGAAGACAAAGCAACTTACTTGGGCATTTGCTCCATACGTTATTCCTGAACATTCTAACATAAAGCAGGCATGGTAACCACAGGTGAGGGGGAAAAAGGAATAATGGTGAAACACCAATATAAAGAAACAGAAGACCCATATGTTTTCTTGCACAGTCTGGCAAACCAACCCGACTAGTCAATGGTGAAGTAGAAAAACGTACAAAACTGGCGACCAATCAAGGACAAACAATTTTTACCCCGCCATGCCCTGTCCGAGCCAGATTACATAGCCAGGACAGAAGTTGGCGGTTGGACTAAAAAAACCAGTACATTTCCATCTCATCGTCCCGCTGTATGTTGGGCTACAGGCAGTCAGCTATCTCGGCCTTCTGTCACGGCTGTCTGTCACAGCCGGCTGTCACAGCCAGCTGTCGCAACTGGGTAGCCAGCAGATTTTTCTCCCGTGACTCATTCTGAACGTTGAGTTACTTCATTGGGCACGAGCCGTCAGATCTCTCTTATCTTTTACGAATTTTCCCAAGACATGGCGTGCGACGCCACCCAGTCGGCCGACGTGGCCGCAGTGGTCCTCCAGGAGGGCCTGGCCCACGTATGTCTGGTCACCCCTAGCATGACGTTGGTACGGACCAAAGTGGAACACACCATCCCAAGGAAGAGGAAAGGCCTGTGTTCCCAGCACGACAAGGGCCTCATCAAATTCTATGACGCGGTCATGCAGGGAATTTTGAGGCACATCAAGTTTGATGGTGAGACGTTACGCTCGTTCGCAGATAGCAAGGGCCCGGGGAGTAGTGGTATTCAAAAGGTCATAGGTTGAATGGGCTATATCTCCAGTCTCTCAGCAATCGATATTTTCATAATCATTACTCATGGGCAGTGGCGTCCGTACATTCATGCGTTAGGCAAGCGTCGAAACACTGACGAGTGTTCGCTCCGTTACACCACTGCGAATCTTCTACGTTTTAAAATGTTTTGTTTAATTTGAGTAAAATGTGGCCATATTCCTTTCTATATGGGGAAGTTTGACAACAGATGACATTAAACTATGGAACGTCAATATTCTTGAGTACTTTCCTTCAAAGGTGGGGCTTAAAACTCTCTGGGCAGAAGGACTAACATCCCCATGCACCATGGGGCATGATCCATAACCTTTTCCAACTTGCTGCTGAGCTAATTAAAGCTAGAAGTGGTATATATAAAGTTATTACTGCTGAACCAAATTGAGGCAAGATTGAGGTCCATTGTGAGGGGTCATGCAGGTTCCTCTCCATTCCCCTCTTCCCCCCCCCATTGGTTACACCACTGGTGTGTTATAAAGGTGTATACAAATCGTAAAATCTCATAGTCTTCATAATTCTCATGTTCTTGTTGCGTAATATATTCTTCCTCCGCAGCGAGTTTATCTACATTCTAATGGTTTGTCATTCTGTTAACAGTCGTCAAGTGCGTCATCGTTGCCAGTCCAGGGTTTGTGAAGGTAAGTATCAGGCGACACACACTTGAAGCTGAAGGATCCTCTGCTAGAGCTTACAACCTCCTCGAAGTCCGGAAAGTATACTTGACTGTCGTCGTTGCTGTACCCCATGGTCAAGTGACAGTCTTGAATGCCCCTTTAACTAATTGTTAAGAATGTCTTTGGCCACAAAGTGCTACAAAAGGGGCTGTCATTTTCTGTCGTTCTGTTTTTGGTCAATCGGTAAGGAGAGATCTGCTTTTCGACCAACACAATGGATATTGATTGGTTGAGTAAAGGATACTTTGATCGTGGAAAAGAGCTTGAAAACAAAGTAGAAAGCAAACAAAGCAGACTCGTGAACATGAAGTACATGAAGTCGTGCACCAACCTTGTCAATATCATGATATTCTGATCAGAGAATATAACAGAGAATATTCTATTGTTGAGGTGGATGTGTTGTGTTGCCTCCTGTTGAGATGGAAGTGTTATATTTTGCATGATGTCTTATGTTGTACCTGGGAGTAAAACCAATTGTTTTTCTTCCTCTGAGTAAATGATGTCATCACATTTGTCATTTTCTGCATCACATTCATCACTATCTGCATCACATTCATCACTATCTGCATCACATTCATCACTATCTGCATCACATTCATCACTCTGCATCACATTCATCACTATCTGCATCACATTCATCACTATCTGCATCACATTCATCACTATCTGCATCACATTAATGATATTTGACATATTGTTCCCCGTGTCGGGTTCTTCCGCAGGATCAATTTTATGAATATCTCTTCCAACAAGCTGTGAAGCAGGATAACAAGACGCTGCTGGAAAACAAGCCAAAATTCATCTTGGTCCATTCCTCATCTGGCCACAAACACGTCCTCCAAGGTAACTAACGTCGATGGCGCGTCATTCTTCAAAGGTAACTGTGATCGATATCAAGTTTGGGGTCATCTCGTGGGATTGTACTCATGTTTCTTCCCCCCCCCCCTGTCTACTCTTGAGGGAACATCGGAGATTCCACGTACAATTATTCGCAGAAGCGGTTTATCTCATGATTTTCAGCTCGACAGAAAGTCTTGAGATGTCAACGTCGACAGGGTGCACCCTTTTGAAATGTTTTACATTGCAGCTTACGGTTAACCCTCGTCGAGCTCCTATTTTTTTTGCGGTCTCTTGCGCAGAAATATTAGCCGACCCCGTTCTGCAGACACGGCTGGCAGACACCAAGGCATCTGGTGAGGTCAGATCCCTGGAGTCATTTTACAGCATGCTGCAAACAGAACCCGATCGGGCGTTCTACGGGTGAGCGATGTACCTCATTATGATGTGAGATTTAGTTTACGTGGAATTCCAAGTCCGCACGGTTAGAGTAAAAGTTGCCCGCCCGTGTTAGGGGGGGGGGCCCTTTGAATACCAGCCTTTACTCTCGATGATGACGCTACGTAAAGCAGTTGTAACGTCTGGGCCTTTTACGGCCGGGTAGAAATGTACCGAACCTCGGGGAGCCCTTTGTACGAGTGCCAGGCAGGTGAACATTTCTCTTCGATGAGTTACCAGAGTTCTAGAATTACCATGAGTTCATGAAACTGATTATTCTGAGTTCAGAATCCAGATACCATATGTGAGGGGTTGTTCCAATGGCAGGGGAATGCTCGAAGCGGTTGTCGAATAGCAAACAAATCCAACCCATCGATAAAATTTAAAACCTGTCTCCGTAGATCCTGTGAAGATGAAGAATATGTAGATTCCATCTCTGGCATAGCTTGCTCCCTCCCTCCTAGGAAAATCAAGTCGCATATGCCATTGCTTCCATACTCTTGATGAAAACAGATTCGAATGTCAAGCCCTTACCTTTGACCTTAAAGGGCTTGGAGGTGACCAAAGATGTCGTCAAACACCGCCTGTTCCATCAAGTAATGACGTCCGGACTATCCTTGACCTTGCCTTTATTGATCAAATCCGTATATTTTTATTTGTGTTATGTGTCGATCTCACGGGGAGCAGTTTCCGTCTCTTCATGATTGCATCCTCCTCCATCACAGGCTGAAATGCGTGGCGGAGGCTAATGATGCCCTGGCTATCGAAACTCTCCTCATCAGTGATGAACTCTTTAGGTAAGGAATATCTGTTGATAAAACCAGTTATCTCTGGCTATCAAAACTTTCCTCATCAGTGATGAATCTTTAGGTAAGGTGGTACTATACACTTTAATATCTGTTGATAAAACCAGTTACCTCTGGCTATCAAAACTCTCCTCATCAGTGATGAATCTTTAGGTAAGGTGGTACTATACACTTTAATATCTGTTGATAAACCAGTTACCTCTGGCTATCGAAACTCCTTATATGTTATGAAAGGTTGTATAATATACATTAATATCTCTTGATTAAACCAGTTACATCTGGCTATCGAAACTCCGTATAAGTTATGAAAGGTTGTATAATTTACATTAATATCTCTTGATAAAACCAGTTATATCTGGCTATCAAAACTCCTTATAAGTTATGAAAGGTTGTATAAAATACATTAATATCTCTTGATAAAACCAGTTACATCTGGCTATCAAAACATTAGCTATTAGTGGTCAGTGGCAAAAAGTAAAATTGTTCAAAGGTTGCAGGGGCAAAGACCGACTTTCTTATGTACTTGACGGAATGTAATGTACACCCATCTGTGTCATGCAACAACACTTTCAAAATCCACAGTTTATATACAAATTGCACAAGTTTACCCTCGACCGATGTGCAATCTAACTTCTGACGTTCGTAAACGCTTCGCAGGTCGAAAGACATCGCGACAAGAAAGAGGTACGTTTCACTGCTTGAGAGCGTTCGTGAACACGGCGGTGAAGTCAAGTTGTTTTCGAGTTTGCACGTTTCAGGAGAAAGTAAGTTCTCGTTATTTAGTGGTTTTTTATGCGTGGAGCATGCCCAGTGGGCAGGTGCAATTATTCAGACTCTGCAATGTATCATAAATGTGATTATTTTGATATTGTGGAGTTACATATCATTAATGTGATTCTTTTGATATCGTAGAGTTACATATCAATGTGATTCTATTGATACTGTAGAGTTACATATCAATGTGATTCTATTGATACTGTAGAGTTACATACCATCGATGTGATTAAATTGATACTGTAGAGTTACATATCATCAATGTGTTTCTAATGATACTGTAGAGTTAGATATCAATGTGATTCTATTGATACTGTAGAGTTACATACCATCGATGTGATTAAATTGATACTGTAGTTAGATATCATCAATGTGATTCTATTGATACTGTAGTTACATACCATCGATGTGATTAAATTGATACTGTAGAGTTACATATCATTATCTGTGATTCTATTAATACTGTTGAGTTACATATCATCAATGTGATCTATTGATACTGTAGTTACATATTGTCGATGTGATTCTATTGATACTGTATTTACATATCGTCGATGTGATTAAATTGATTCTGTAGTTACATATCATCGATGTGATTCTATTGATACTGTAGAGTTACATATCCTCAACTTTTTGCCACCTGTGCGTGGGGTGTGTGCATATGCGTGACACTTGTAAATATGAACCTCAAGTATGCAGAGGAGACAGTGACCAAACCCAGCATGGCTATGTTTTATTCAATATCTTGTACAGAGGGCATCAGAACCTCAAACCTCATTGCAATTTTGCACTCTGGTCTAATTTTTCTTTTTTCCGGTTCCGACTATTGATGAAAAATGTTGTGTGATGTAGTAGTTCCTGGAGAAATTTTGGGAAATGAAATCCCCTTTTTTGGCTTGTTTTAAAACCTTCCTTTTCATTTCGACAAAATATCAGAATACAAGCATCCTGTGCAACTGTAGTATTATGTAATACCCTTCCTACAACACTTAACCTGTTGGGGATATTTTATGTTGCATTCTGCAGCAAAGTATTTTGTTATTGATTATTTAATTAATTAGTAATATTTATGTAATGGGAAGGAAGTATCATCTTTTGAAAAAGATTCCAATTAACTCTTTGCAGAACTGAACCAGTTGACTGGCGTCTGCGCCATACTGCGGTTCCCCATGCCAGAAATTGAGGACGACGAGGATTCCAGTTCCGACGAAGATTAGCACCTTTCTTTCGACTGGAGTTTGCCGACACCTGATACGACCCGACGATCCTTCGCACGCCATCATCGGGGGGGATTTAAATAACCTTTGACCTTCATCATGACACTGCTGCTGCTACTGTGAACTTTCAGGTCGGGCAGGGTAATAAAAGATCATTGTCCGACGACGTGCTCTTGTGCTGATTGCTTTGTCTGATAGTTTTGAAATTGTTGTTTGTAAAGGTTTTGTGGATAATTTTAACTTTCAAAGGATATTTATAATATTTGAGCAGAATATTTGGACAGCTATGCATAATTTGTTAGGGTGTATTATGTTTGGGTTATTGGAGGTTTATTGAGGTTGTTTCGAGAAGGAATGAAAGAGTTAGTAATCTCTGGAGGATTACTTTAATAGGATCAATACATTCATGTCCACAGTCTCCAGAATACCAAAGGACCCTACTGAATAAACTTAAGAAAGTCAGACATTCTTACATGTATCTGCCATAACATATATAGATGTATATAAATATATATATTGAGCTGGATTATGATATATATAAATATATATATTGAGCTGGATTATAGCCTGCAAAAGTGTATAACTTATGTGAATGACCACTCCCAAGAAAATAAAAATCTGGGAAAATTGATTACTTTTGAGGTTTCCACACCATTTATTTTGTTCGTTATTCATTTTACAGTGGTTTTTATGCTTACAGGTAGTCTTAAACATGCAGTAAGAGATTTTATCTGAAATTTACTCCAAGTGATTTATTACGATGCATGCGATCGGTCAGGAGCGACTGATCAGTCATTTCATTAGAGAGAGAGAACGTTGGCATCCAACTGAAATCAGTCATCTGATGTCTTTGTTTCAGTCGATTTGAATTCAAAGATGAATTTTGGTTCTGTCGACGGCCCTTTTGGAATAAGACAAACTTTCACATGCAGAGGGGATATTACGTCTGTGGATACTAGGAGTTTAGTCCAGCTCGTGTTAACTTCAACTTCAGTTTCCAACTAAGTTAAGTGGAAGAAGATCTGAACTATTCAAGTGTTAGATTATCTAATCAGCCAATTGATGACAGTCAGCAATATTACACCTGTGCTAATCTCGGACTATAAAGTTAGTGTACAGTTTTCAACTACCCTTACGTCACTGTTTAGTTACACTTATTTTTGAATCTGCATCCAGTCGTTCATTAAGAAGGCTACTCTTCCCGATAGTTTTTACCTGTTATGTCCTTCAAAAGCCGTTCATATCGGTATCATCCAGTGGTTCATTATGAAGGCTGACCATCCAAATAGTTGTTACCTATTATGTATGTCAAGAGCCCTTCGTTCTTATCTGTAGACAACATCCAGTGGTTCATTAAGAAGGCTGACGTTTCCGATACTCGTTACCTACAACATCTGTCCAAAGACCTTGTTCAAATTTGTAGACTTCATCCAGTGGCTCATTAAGAAGGTGGACCTTCCTGATAGTTGTTACCTATTACGTTCGTCCAGAGCCCATCGTGCTGGACTTTGCTGTGCGTGGTTGTTAACGATGCTATTAACTATTCTCTGATCGGCATTACAAGGTCTACTCTCCTTGGTTGATGGATACCATAAGGGCGCTGTAAGCTGCCAGTCTAATCAGCACTTTTTAACTCGGGGGCTATCTTCTCCACCTAAAGAAAATAATTTAAAAGTTTTAATTTTTTTATGGAATCCTTCATCACCGATGCAAAACAAAAATTGTCCAAAACTGTCCAAAACAAAAATTCACAAGCTTGGGGGCACAACTCCCCTACCTCACCACCGATGAACCGTAACTCTCCTACTTCACCCCAGATGAACCGTAACTCACCACCGATGAACCGTAACTTCCCTACCTTACCCCAGATGAACCTCCTACTACACCGACACCTTAGAATAGAGCATCATAACCGTATTGACGATCGTTCCACGCCGGCGTGATTAACAAGTCGACCAAGAGGTACGAGGATTCTCTTTGAAATCTTCCAGACTTTATTATTACGGGAAATAATCTTTTGGCTCACAGTTTGAGGACTTTGTCTTTCCCTCCGCTGGCCACCCGCTGCCCGTCCGGGCTCCAGTCCACAGCGTAGACCTCGTCCGAGTGGCCCGGGAGGTCGAGCAGTATCTTCCCTTTCTTCACGGTCCAGACCTTGAGGGTGCTGTCGGAGCTTCCACTGCAGAGGAGGCGGCTGTCGGAAGCCCAGGCCACCTGGGATTGGGACGGACACGTGAGACGGATTGAACCTATCGCGAGGATCGGTTGATGTGCATGATAATGATAATAACAACGAGATGTATCCAGGCGATATGGGTAACTGAGGATGCATTTATGACACACGAGTTAACCCTGTTAAAGCTAGAAGGACCAGTATGTCATTCTGGTAGGTCTCTCTCTCCAAAATGATTCCTTAAATTGGCTGTACTACATATTAAGTTATGGTTGTGATAATGAGTTTTGGCATGAAGTTGTTATATTACATGAAATACATCTCACCTGATACACTCTATTCACATGTCCTCTCAGTGATGCCAAGAACCTGAAAGTAAAAAGAAGGCTGGCTGCTCAGCTATACATGAACGGTCACGATAGTAGAAACAGGTAGTAGTAATCAATGATGCTATACTTGTTGATGGGGATCTATTAAATGGATAGCTCCAACCTCATTATATAACTATTATTGCTCAAACCACCTCATTGTATAAATATTTATAGATCAGACCTCATAGTACAACTGTTCATAGCTCAAACCTCACTGCTGCTATTGGTAGCTCAAACCAACTTTACATCTATTCGTAGCTCACATCATTGTACGACTATTTGTAGCTCAAACCTCACTGTACTGCTTTTGGTAGCTCAAACCTCAACTTTACATCTTTTCGTAGCCCACATCATTGTACAAACGACTATTTATAGCTCAAACCTCACTGTACTTGCTATTGGTGGCTCAAACCTCAACTTTACATCTATTCGTAGCCCACATCAATGTGCAACTATTTTCGTAGCTCTTAACGTCAGCCAGCTGTGCTGGGGCAGATGATGGCTTGACTCACTTCCCCGTCCTCCCGTCCCACAGTTTGACAGACTTGTCGAAGGACGCGCTCGCGATCAACCTGGTGTCAGGCGAGAACGCCACCTCGTTGATCAGCTGCTGGTGTCCGGTCATCCTCGCCACCGGCTTCTTGTCAGTCTCCGGGTGCCAGAGGAAGAGGGTGAAGTCGTCCGAGCCGGTGACCAACCTCTCTGGTTCGTTCCCCTTTTAGAAATCGAGATAAAATATTATAAATGAAAAAAAGGGAGGGACGTTTGATGTCAGTCAATGTATCTATGCCGGTCGGTTGCAGATATGGTCATCAGGGGAAATATACGACTCTCTATGTAAAGTGACCTAGAACGGACAGACACCTGTCGACTCATGTCAGCAAGTTATATTAAACTCGGTATATTGGGTAGATATAAAGTTTTCAAAATTTCTTGTAACCTAAATATTGTTTCAATCAGCAGGACCATAGTAGCTAAATCCTCACTGTTACAAATGAAAAACAAAACAATGAACGAGTTTCTGATTATCCACCACCCATGGAGTAGTTTCTAGTAATCTACCACCCGTAGAGTAGCAGCTTTCTAATTATCTACCACCTATATAGTGGCACTTGGCCTGCAGGTCAGACGTCTACTCTAAAGGACGGGAGAAACACTTTCTAATAATCTACCACCCATGGAGTAGCAGCCTTCTACTAATTTACCACCCACAGAGTAGCAGGTATCTAGTAATCTACCACCAATAGAGTATATAAGCTGTTTATAAAATACCGCCCATGAAGTAGCAGCTTTCTAATCATCTACTACATAGAGTAGCACTATCTAATAATCTACCACCTTTATGGAGTAGCAGTTGTCTAATAATCTACCACCCATTTCTAATCACATACCCCCCCCCCCATAGAGAAAAGAAAATGTTCATCATGTTAATCAAAGAGAAAAATCAGAGATAAACATCTGACATTTTTCACATATTCATTTGAATGTCTGCCAGAAACATCTGACAAGAGGGAAATTATTTTCTCTTGTGAAATATTTTACTGGCAGACCCTCTTTGAGTACCTTTACAGTCTCATATCTTGTCTTTGCCATCTTGCAAAGCTCTTCCTCTGGAGAGACGAAAGAAAAGAAGCAAAAGACACGTAAACCACCGAAAAGACCAGGAAAAAAACCAAATTGTCAAAAACAAATTTCCAAAAATGACCACCGAGTTGCACGCCCCCAGATGTCGTACATACGACCCCATGACTCGGTAGACCAAATGACCCAAGCTTTCCAAAATGTGAATATTACCCCCTGGCCTCGTGCGACCTCTTGACACCACTTCTGAACGAATCAACGTTCTTAGGATCATCGGAATTGGGCGATCACGGAAGATAATTGATAGCAGGATTATCCAGTATGTTGGTAATTTATAGGGGGCTAAATTGAAAACTTGACAGTGAGAATGGGGAACTCACATACGCAACAACTAATCCACTAATAAACCAGATACAACATTTGGAAAAGAAACCATCCAACTTTGGAAAAAACTTATCTCTCACTACCTCACATCCTCTTTGATAGGGGTATTCTCAGACCCGGAAGAATTAAGAATACACCCCAAGGTACATGATTTTCCTATTATATTCTGCACGTTTTTTAATGCTGTATTGAAATATTGGTATTTTCAGTTGTAATTTGTATAATCTGTGGTTTGTAGGCTATGATGTCTTTATGACATCACCAATTACCTGACCCTTTCAATAACCAGAAAATCTTATACATCCTAATACAGTAAAGTTAGGCTACCGTACGGAGCCTAGGCGTGCTGATGTCGGATTCCAACCGGCAGTTAAATCCTCTGCTATATCTCAGGAACGTTATGTATAAAATCCTCAGTCACCCTAACCACTTTTGATATCGCCACTTTCATCGTTGCTCAAAATGCTGAACTAAGAACAAAGGTGATTGTTATCTACTGACCATGACATACATACCACATATGACATCAATCCAACATGCCATACTTTAGTTGTCATGTTTACATGCATACACACATTTAAATTTTACATTCAGATGGAGGACTCCATTGTAAAATCAATTGTGCAAACTCCTAACCCACTGGCAATAGAAGCAACAATAAATTTCTACCGAGGACTTTTTTGGAAGTGACTATTCCAGGGCTTGGAATTCCTTTTGTTCAAGTCCTCGGTCAGAATACAAAACGAACGCCCACACACCGGTGCCCGGCTTGGCTGCCTTCTCACCTGATTCCGTCCTCGCTTTGTAGACCAACGCAGCATCAACGGGGTCAAAGGCCGCAGTCCTCATGACATAATCTGTACTGAGAGCCATCGTGTTCACCCAGTGAGCGTGGCCTTGTAAGGTGCGACACAAAATACCCTGTGGAGGCCAAACAACGAGAAGATCACGACGTGACCATCTCCAGTAGCTTTCGGTGAAAGCCGTTAACCCTGAAAGAGAGTGTTACGACTAATTTAAGTACTGAGGAAACCACAACATCTTGCCTTGGCATATTAGGTTAGAACACCCCGTGAAAGTCCCAAATGGAAGTTTACTGCCTGTAGCCTGCGAGGATTCTTTAGTTTATCCAAGCTACATGTCACCACGCACAGCGATCTCTCCAAGGTAATATTTATTTTGGTGGCATAGTTTTACCTACGTGATGCACGTGGCACCTCAACGGGGGGAGGTTTCAAAAGTTTACACCAAACAGGTACCATCCGTGATATTGACTCACGTCTTCTGCCCTCCACACTTTGACGGTTCTGTCCTGGGATGAGGAGTATATTAAGCCAGTGCCGCCCCACTTCACGCAGGAGACGCTCTGCAGGTGGCCAGACAGCGTCATGACGCAGCTCCCCAGCAGGGTGTCCCATATCTTCAGAGTGCCATCCTGACCGAACAAAAAATTCACCAAAGAATCGACAAAAACTCATAGGAACGGTTTCCATCGATATACGGTACCCGACGGTAATTTGCTTTCAACCCATTCCGAGTACATCAAAAATATCGCTATTTGACCATACCTGGATTGTACTCTCATACTGAATATCCATAAAGACAGACCAGGGGGCAGAGGAGCGAGTTTTAAAGTTGGGGGGGTCAAACTATGTTTTGTGATCGCTAGTCTAGGGGTGGATTCTATGGGGAGGGGGTGACACACCCTCCCTTGAGAAAGTTTTGAATAATTAAGTGTCCTTACATGCAATCTGGTGCTATAAAGATTTTTAGCATAAAACATCAAACTTTTATATAGAGAAATAAATCTTCAAGTTCAGCAAGAGTGGGGGATGAGGGGGAGATGCCTTCTGCAGTCCCCGACGACATAATCCCTATACTCCTACCAAGCCGACTAACTTTAAAAAATGATATTTATATGTGAAGTATGGTAACAACATGGCAGCAACGATTTCGGAGACCTCGGGCCCAGACCTTCCGAAATTATACGAAATGCAAAAATTTATCCATTTGATTTCTCTAATTTGAAAAAAAAAAAAAAACATTGTTGGTTCTTAATAATCAAGAGCCCTTTTTTTCTTTTGGGGGGAGGGGGGGCTTTGAACAAGCCTGGCCTCATCTTAGTAAGTTGAAAGAAAAATTTTGGGTTATTTGAATAATAGGCTTCCATGCCATAACTTTCGTAAGGGATGGTTCTGTTTGTTGACA
>JAODAG010283347.1:0-12742 GCA_027574785.1 Orphnurgus asper | reverse complement strand
GCACTATTTATTTGTTGATTTGCGCTATTTATTTGTTGATTTGCGCTATTTATTTGTTGATTTGCGCTATTTATTTCACAAATACCTGTCACACAACCCACTGTGCCATGAAATAATCAGATAATAGTCTCCAATGGTACATAATACGGCCATAAAAGCTTCCGTACAAGCTGCACAGACGCTCTCCGACACAACCCGAACGCGGTCGCTAACTTCTACTTGTACTTTACTTCGAGAGTGCGCGGCTCACTTGACTCTAGTATCGTACATCCTCGGTGTCATGTCAGATAGGGTTTCGTGGCCGACATGGACCATCGACAAACTTGATGTTAGCAGTTTGCATTAGTCAGCAGCAGATGCTCTCTGCCAAGTCTGTTGGCCCGAGCCCAGTCGAGGCACTATACCGAAGAGCGAAACTATCGGCCCACTCAGACTGCCATTTGGATGTGATTTTAGGAAACTTCAAAGAAGGTGGTTGTTCCCAGCCGCTGATCCACCAAATGATGATCCCTAAGTGTAACAAGAGTAAGAGAGAGAACACTAGTGAAATTAAATTGTAATCACTAATTCAGATTGCCTAACATGTTTACTAGTGCTTACTAAGTTGACCGTGTCTACACTGATGATCGGCGACGGAGCTAGTCACAGTAGTATGTACCGTAATTAAGTTGTTGCTCCGTGAGACAGTCTGCTCTAAGTCACTGGCTAGCCCATAATATTTGGGAGACTACGTTTAATTATGTCGACTTGAGTCCCGGCGTCTCCGAAGACACTCGGTCCGCGGGAATTATCTTTCGGAGCCTGCATGTGGGCTGGCCGGTGATAACTTGGGGGCACTCAGGCTAGCTAGTCGCTGACTGGCATCATCATCATCGCTGAAATCATGCCATCATGTCTCGTTATGATGAGAGAAACAAGGGGGGCGGGGGTCATCTCAATAATATGAATTTTAATTTGTGGTCCGGCCAACCTATAGGCCTACTGTCATTGAGGCCTCATTGAGGTCTTGACCTCCGAATGGTTTGCTGGCGATTAAAATTCATCTGGTAGGCATCTCGCCTTCTAATTATTTCTATTGCTAGAGATGATTTATTTTGAAATGACGTGCAGGTTGTTGTTTAGTTCAAACAATGTCATTCGACGTTCTCTCTTGCATGATCATGATGAAAGCGTCCTCGTTTCGCCGGACATAGAATCCTTAGTTATATATTTCTCAGTGCTTACTAGAGCCTTATTGACTCTATACGGCTCTGACTCTTATTTACAGAATAGCCCCATCTTTCATGCATTATCTCTCATTCGTCTCTATCAATAATGTCCGCTACCTTCAAACAGTTGGCACCCTTTAGAGTATATTATAATTAGCGACAAGCGAATAGAGGGCGTTGTTTCACTTAACGTTTCTTTTCGTTCTTCGAACCGATCTTTGCACAACGTGTTGAAAGGTAATGTGGTAATAAAATAACAAAATTTCGTCCTATGTCATAGTTTGCGTTTTGGTCTTCATTTTAATACATTGCTTGAAAATGAATTAAGCATATGTGATCTATTCTATCAGTGTGGAGAACCGGGGGAAAATTTTGCACTAGTATTTACTCACCGAATGTGTGTACCTGGTGTTGTCTAGCCTAACGTTAGGCCTAACGGTGAAACTGACTGATTAGTACTAGTAGTAGTAGTACTACCGTAAAGTGTAATACTAATTTATTAAGTACTACTCAGTACTAGTACTAAACTAGTAGTACTACGCTGTAGTGTAGTACACTGACTGTAATTACTGAGTTACAGTTACACGTAGGAAATATATCATTACAATTTACACAAGTAGCTCTAGTTATGCATGTATAACTGTTATAATTTTGAATCTGCATAGTTTGCCTGATTTTCACACTACAAATTCCTCAAATTAAATCAAATGCCAATAAAGTAAATTTGAGAGTTTATGACTTATTTCTTATTGTGACTTGTATCTCCTACAATAAATGAAGTTGTTATTATTGATACTTGTAGTTACTAATCTCTTCGTAGAGTACATTGCTGTGGCATATATTGGATAAGTAATATATCAACACGCCCGTGCTATCCTCCCGTCCAGACTGCTATCAGCATGCACAAACGTCCAGTATCATATGATGGTTTTGTTTCTACAATCGAACGCTCTTCAGTTGTTGGTTAATTTGGAAGTAACTTTAGTCACTTCAAGTGGCTGAAAGATCATAGTTATACCAACGAGACAATAAACGATGATATTATGACCTGTATGAAAACTGATTTTCACTTTAGGTGTCTGGTATAATTGACAAAGTGATAATACTGGCTACCAATCCAAATTTCATCTCCATATTCAATCTCATGTTCCATATTGCCATCTCCTGCCCCATATTTTCATTTCTGTTCCATATATCCATTTCCTGTTCCATTTTCCATCTCATGCTTCATATTTCTACAGTATATCCTTGTTCCATAATTCCATCTCTTGTTCCATAATTCCATCTCTTGCTCCATAATTCCATCTCTTGTTCCATAATTCCATCTCTTGTTCCATAATTCCATCTCTTGCTCCATAATTCCATCTCTTGCTCCATAATTCCATCTCTTGCTCCATAGTTCAATCTCTTGCTCCATGTTTCCATCTCCTGCTCTTTATGCATGTGAGAGTTTTTACATATAAAAATGCTATACGGCAGAGATTGCGAACAACTGATGAACTTAAAAGGAGGCTTCAAAGTACCCGAGAACTGCTATATTCGACTGAATTTCTTTGGGTTACAATGACCGACTTGATCCCCCGGATTTGCATCGTGTTTTATTTTTTCGTTTTTGTCCCTCTCAGGTCACGATGCAGTTGTTTGTACGTGGACAGCAGCTTCACACCCTCGAGGTGTCCCCAGAGGAGCGAGTTGGAAACCTCAAGGTGAGGGTGTGAACAAAGTTTGATCTGCTCCGTTATCTCATCTACCTCTTTGGACCTTTATAAAGCAATTAATTCTTCCCCCAGGATCAATCTTCACATTGTTTTTTGTTCCTTTTGTTGAAAGTCTCAGGAACATATATTGAGGTTAGTGAATCTCTGTGCATGTGATTGATTATTCAGTGCAGACACAATATCGCAAGAACAACAGTCGGGATGTGGTACAACGATGCCCTGTCGAGAAGCCTGTTGCTTTGTTGTATGTTAATGAGTGGATGGAGTTTAACAGGTTTTTTTCCACAACTGCACGTTATGTTTCACTTCATATATCGTAGATTTTGTTTGCTAGTTAAATATTCGTGAGGGACGAGGCCAAATGAGATTTTGGCCGAAATCAGTTTGAAAACATGAAATCTTGAAGTACCGCAAGTCAGCTTTAGTTGGTACTTGACAAAAATGTAATACGCCATGATCCAGTGATGGTATCTGCTGTCTTTTAGAGCGGATATCATGCATATTAATGAGTGAGCGGAGCAGAAAACCAAACAAATTGAATTTCTCCTCGACAGTTATATTTGTCTTCATAGACATGTTGATATGGCATGGCCAAATTATATTTAGCTTGTAAGCATAAACCCCCGAAATGAAAACCGTAAGTAGCCAAAATATTAATTGTGCAATATCTTGCAAACTTATTTGCTGTTGCATCATTTTCAGTTGTTTAAATTTTTAAAAGAGTTTAAATTCACCAGTGACCGGGCTAAAAATTAAATTAGGAATCTGTACTCCTGCATTTTTCTGGTTCTGCTATGTGCTTCCTTTTGTTTCCGCTACAGGCTCGTCTAGAACTGGTGGAGGGTATTCCTGCGTCCTGCCAGGTCCTGCTTTATGGAGGACGACCTCTCGACAATGGCGCGCTCATTGGTGAAGCCGGGCTGTCTGACCTGTCTACCGTTGACTTGAATGTCCGCCTCCTCGGAGGTGAGTTGGTTACTTTAATCTTTCATTGCCTCATTAATTATAGTTCTAAGTTTTATTTGAGTTAAAGCAAGTCTAACTTAGACATTCAGCTTACAAGCTTAATGGTACCCTTGTTTGCACGATGTTTATCAATTTTTTTGGTTTAAAATCGAATCGACGTGCATTGCTACCCAGGCCGACGTATATCATCCTGCACAATCATAAGCATCACCGATCAAGTGTAGAGTATTGCAGGCTGTTCTGATTTTGGAATGGGGTTCATCTTTCTCCACAGGGTCATAATTATTCAGCTAATTATTCAGCTGATTATTACAGTGTAAATTTATGTTTTTCTTTTTTTTTCTTTCAGGGAAAGTCCATGGTTCCCTTGCTCGTGCAGGAAAGGTCAGAGGACAGACCCCTAAGGTACAGTAGATCATGTCCTCTTCCTCATGGTAACTTCTGTCACATTTTAAGTTTTTATTAGGAAGTGGTGCAGAGATGGTTTATCGCCGTTTAAAATCCAGAGTTGATGTGCACTCGGTCCATGCAGCAAAGTTCATCCGCAGAGTACAGGGACGGTTACCGGCTCTGTGATCAAAACCAACGTAGCATAAATCAAAACAAGTGCTGACGAAAAACCTCCCCAAAACACTTTTTAAAGAGCAGCATCGTAGACCTGTTCATTGTATGTGTAAACGTAAAAAATTGCTTCATTGTTCGGGCTACCGATATGCGATTGGGCTGTCATATTCATATCATGGCCACCCAAGTCTACTGTAGTTGATTGATGACGTCATGACCGCCATGGCACATGTGCTCGTCACAGACTAATAAAAAAAAAAATGGGGTAAGCAGCAGTGTTGAGCTCCCCGTGAACCAGTCAGGATGTCTTTGTTAACTTGCTTTCGCCAGGTTGCTTGGATAAAATGGATGCTACTGCTAAAATGCCCGAGAAGCCGGTAAATCGTTACTCAGTTCTTCACATGCTTTGCCTATCAAAAGAAGAACTTTGCATCCTAATGTTGAGCACCATTAGTTAAAATCAAAATTTCATTCAGGCAACTGCTTTTCCCCCCGTGGGTTACCAGGTCAGACCGATCGGTGCTTCCTAGGACGTTAATTTCTTTCTAATTATCGGTTTTCAATGTCGGTATCGGCCGATATTTGCGTTATCGGTTGAATATCGGTATCGGCAAAATTTTTGCTCATTGCTGAGTCTCCAATCGAAATTTTATTTTTATTAAATATTTGGAGATTTGCTCCAACTAGAAGTTATACAGTAGTCAAAAAATATTTATTAACTGCCAAAGACTAAAAAACCGTTTTTACAAAAAAGTTCGCTCTTGTTACGTGTTCTGCATCAAAATTACTGGGCCGGAATGCCCCACTTACAAGTATTACAAACACGTGGCATTTAGCAAAATTGTGTCAAATGCATTTTCGCCGCACGTGGTGATGTGATATTATTTCGGACGTTATTGAGAATAACAATAATGAATCACGGTTTTGCTTAGCGATCATGGCAGGGCTCGAATTTCGCACGATATCACTTGCTAATTGAGAGTCGAATTTGTAATTGCGAGTAGAAAATATAAGGCACTAGCATATTTTAGCGTGTACAATTTTTGTAATACATTCTGAAAAATATTGATAACGATCTGTACATTGACCAGTGACGCTAAGTACGGAACTCTTAGTAGTATGGCTGAAACTTAAGCACCAGCGTAATTGAAACGACTTTTTAAGTTCAAGAACTCGCTACTCCAACGACCAAGTCAACGTTGACTTTACTGTGTGAACATTTGCGAAGATTACGAACAGCGACGGTACACAGTGCACGGTGGCAACAAGGCGTAGTGCAAGTTACGCATGAGGTTAATTTACCTACTTGCGGCATGAAATAAATACTAGCGGGCGACTCGGTCACGCAGTTGCGGGGCTCTATTCAGTAAAAATGGCAGAATTGACTAGAAAGAATCGAATCCCTTACATCATTCTTTAATAAAGAGATTCGAGGCATGGCTTGTGCTGTTTGTTTATCAGAGCGTTGCAATGTACGAAGTAGACTAGTTATATAGGCTACTGTATAACCTAACAGGCTAACGTTACAGTGTATGACTAAAAGTTATTTAAAATTTACACATGGAGAAAAAGTCACGTGGTAAAAAGTTAAAGCTTCGGCTGTCGTGTTTGGGGTTCATGACTTGAAAACGTCCCCCCATGTATCATTCTGAATAATAGTTGCTGTTTAAAACCTGTTGCATCGAGGAAGTATGTATGCTATCTGTGCATTAGAGAATTTACGACTTCGTTTACAAACCATCCTTACAATATCGGTTCGGTATCGGCCCGATATTATGATTGAAATATCGGATTTCGGCTAAAACCGATACTGGCAATGGTTTGACTGCTTAAATTTTAGAGTAATACTTACTTAAATTTGTAATATAGGAGATGCTCGAGGAACAAACTACCAGCTAGTCAGTGTAGTCGTTCTGAATTGTAAAAGATATTTTTCGGTCTCACATATTCTTAATTTTGCAAGTCGGTGTGACGTTTTACAAATAACTTTCAGGCCACCATTTATCAGCGAAAGCAACGGTCATTACATCCGGGATATCGGGCTGCAAACAAATGTGAAATTATTTGGTTGGTCTTCTGCAGGTCGACCCCCAGGAGGACAAGAAGAAGCCCAAGGTTGGACGTGCCAAGCGCCGGATGCAGTACAACAGGAGAGTGAACGTAGCTCCCGTCTTTGGCAAGAGGAAGGGACCCAACTCAAACTCATAAAATATTTTTTTTTTTTGTGACGTGGAAATGATGTAATTTCATCATGGTCATAATAAAAAAAAGTCTGTAATGCTTTTAAAAACAATTTTTTTGTAATTTTTAGAATTTGTTTTTAAGTTTAAAACTTGGTGCGATAAGTCTAGCTTTCTCACCTAGGCAAAGACACGCCATGACCACCTTGGAAATTACACTTGCACTGCAATGAAATCCTCAAATGAGCTAATAAACCGGTTAAACCGAGCACTTGTCAAGTGTGTGTATCGGTTTATTCCAGTGCCAGTTATCAAATGTAATGAAACATATTCCTCCCTTTTGCGACATGATTCAGAGTTTACTTCAGTACCCCCCTCCCCCATCTTACAGATCTTCGGAAATGGGGTAGAACTTTTACAACTGATTAATCCCTTAAATTGATTTATATTAACTACAAACTCTACCATTAATTGTGGTTAGCCGTAACAATGTCATACAACAAAGGCGAACAGACAAAACATCGACTAGCACATCACTGTGGTCAGTTGTGGAATCTTTATTTATTTTTTGGTTAAGCGACCTCTCCCCCCCCCCCAAAAGCATGTCTTACTTAGCGTTATTGATAAAGACAAGTTTGGTGCTCAATTATTGAATGTTTTGTTCAATATTTGTAATACAATAACCATGACTGAAAAGGTTGCAGCTTTTGCCAAACTTAAAACGTCGGCGCTGTTATTTTTTGCAGTTGAGTTATATGCCTGTGTCACGACATTGATCGATAAAATTCCGTGTGCAGTTTTATTGTTGGTCCCCATCACGGGTTGTTACTGTATTCTCGTGTAGCGGTATTCAGAGGTAGATCCAGAAAGCGACGTGAAAAATCGTGACTGCGTAGAACTGAGCAGACACGGACTGTTCTTTTGTCCTGTTATGCTTGGTATTTTTTTTATGGCAACTTCTGCCAGTGTAGCAGGTGCACATGATGGTGGGGTAGCCGGGAGGTCAGTCCCTCTCCACACCCCCCTCCCCCAAGAAGTTATAGCACAATTTTGGCCATGTGAATAAAAACTTAAAATTTTCAGAACAGTGTCTTTGAGCAAAAGTATGGACTGCAGCACTGTGATTAAATATATACCTGCCATCTTTATAGGCATGACTTATGCAACCCTCAACTTTAACCTCTAATGGTAATGGGTAATCAGCTCATAACGGGGGAGAACTAGGAACAGCATTCCACCTACCAGTTAGACAGACAGTAATAGGTGCAGGTACATAACAGCAATGAGAACACAAGCAAGGTAAACATTGACTTAAGATATAAACCTTTTATTTTGTCATTTCACAAAATACAATGTTACAATTATCTGTTGTGACCATGTGGAGAAAAATGCTAAGTATACAAAAATTGTTATTTCTGTTCCAGAGGAACAAACTTGACAGTAATAATGAAGAATTGATGTCGTGCTATAAGAAACACTGAAAGTAAGAATGCATAAAGTTAGAGGCACAAGTGTGATATTTGGCTACGGGAGGTTAACTTGCAACAAACAAAAGCTTCATGTACAAACTTAAAATAGTACAAACTGGTAGTTTTGAAGCAAGTTGTAACACGAAAGATGTGTAGTACTATCAACATTCTTTGGTCTGTAGATGATAAATTGTCTCCACTTTTGATATTTGAAGTTTTATAGAACATTCACACCACCTGATCATGCACATTGTGCTCTTCGTTGAGCATCCGAAGCACCGGACACACGACAGAAATCTACTTCATTTCCTTCGATGAATATAGTGATAAATATTGCAACCTCTTGAGAGCAACTAAAGATATTGCGACAAAACGGTACAACATTTTCTCGAGTTCAGAGCAAGCGTCCGTAATCGTAAGGGGGGCCACTTAGATGGATCAGAACTATGACTCAAGACCGCCCCCTTCCCCCAAGCTATGCTAAAAGCTTTGAGCGAAAGACATTTATGGTACATTTACACTTTTAACTGACTGAGAGGCTGACAACCTTTCACACCTCTAAAAAGCTCTGCAGCAGTAGGTGAGACTGCAACGTAAGAAATAATCCAGCTTGTGAACGACTCAGCCAAGTGAATAATGAAGCTGTTTTACTGGCTGCGATTTGAAGGAAAAAATAATAACTTGCAACGTTTAACATTATAACCAGCTTACAAACTAAAAGAAAAGGGGATGAGATTAGATTATAAGTTATTGGATTAAATGGAAGTCGAAAGACTAGCAAGTGAAAGGTCACAAAGTACGGTGCAAATAAAGTGTAAATAACCTTTAAACATGAAATGAAGACCTCTCCCCGACCCCCCCCCAAAAAAAAAATAATAAATAAATAACAAGAGTGGAATCTTAAAATATAACATAACGTTTCACGAGTTGTCGTGTTACACATAAAGACTAAAATCCAACGGTAATTCTGATGGCAAGTACACAATATTAGGACGTAAGTGACGTTTTATAAAATAAATATTAAACAGCAAAATAAGGGGAAAACCGTGCGTAATTAGTACTCGACTGATACCTCTGCTTGCTTTCAAACCGGGACCATACGGAATTTTGTGGAAAATAGTCCATGTTTACACCTGTTAGAAAGATTATGCCACCAGGTTATAAAATCACAGAACGATTCTAGGAATACCAAATTGTTTTGAAAAACCAAAAGCTGTACAATTATTGTCGGTGTGATATCTACAAATGATGATTTGCCCACTGCTAACTAGGAGAAAATAATAATAACAAAATGTGTAGCATTAACTGACCTTTTCTAAGGCGGCCGTAGAGGTGGTTAAAGTAACCGACTATCTACATTTAGTTGTTAAGTACATTACAACATCCAAAGAGTGCTATAAGATGGACAGTTATTGTTCACTCCCACCAGAATGCTCTGGACTACAAAAAAAATATCCAACCAAAAAGAAAGATCATTGAAAAGGCAGTGGCCTGATGAAAACCATTTAAACTGATAAAAAACGAATTGTTCATCTGATGGAATCATGAAAGCATTTCTTAGCATAAATTTCAGCTGAGAACTGGTTCAACTCAAAACAGGAAAGACAAGTGCATGGCTCAAGCACATAGTAATTAATGGTCATATCTGGGTATATACTTGATGTAAGTCCACCTCAAGACTATAATTATGTACTGCATGTGCATGTATAGGCTAGGGGGTCAAAGGCTAGTACCTACATGTATACATATATATATATATACATTATACTATATTTGAGGTTTATAATTCATGTAATACCTCAAATATATATATGTATCTCTGCTGGGTGATCGATAGGTCGGTATCTAAATACATCTACTATATTTGAGGTGGTCTTACAGGAAGTACCATACCCGGCATATACCATTGCAGACTGAAATCTTCTACTGAATTAAACTTCTTGTTAAAATGTAAGCTACGTAAAGTGCATGACAAATGTTATTACGTAAAGTCCATGACATGTTATTACATAAAGTTTGTGACAAATTTTAATTTCTACCTATAAGAACGGCATACAGAACTGTATTAAGACATCCAATCTCGACATTTAATCTATAAATTACAGTATTGAAAAACAATAGAAATTTGGATTTAAAACATGGACATTGTAACTTGACACAGGTTTGTGGAATGCCAACAGTGGATAAAAAGAACACTAGAACTTGTCACAAGAGTAAACCACACGCCTATATACAAGAATAAACACATCATGAATAGGATAACAATTTATTTTTGGCTACCCATTTACTCTAACATTTCCGGTTGTTGTTTTACCCTGATATTTGTAACGTCTTAAAATATTACTTCAGGAGAGTGCATTAACAATTATACAGAGGTGATCTGTAACGCTTTCAAAAAGGAATCAGTGAAGCTAGCCCCCCCCCCCGGCTCGAGTGAGTCATCCAGCATTCACATTTTTTAAATCTATGATGACTTATTAAACAGTTTCCATGTGTAACTGGACTCGTTAAGCAACTAATAAAAGGCACTGCCATAATCCATCGACACGAACCATCAAACAATTGGGTTTATAAACCAGGCTTTCACCCGGACATGCATCATGATGCTTACCCTGTTCAAATATAAAGACAAAGCAGATATTACATTGCAAGTTTCAATTTTCAGTTTGAAATGCCCTCTCACGCATGGTAAATTTCACAGTTCCTTCGGTTGCGTTTAAGATCCATTATCAATCAACACAAACCATCACGTAGTCAGGTTTCACATGTGATACCAATGTCACTGTGGTGTCATTGCAAGTTGTAAATTTTCATCACGAGCCTTAATCTGCTTAATGCCCCCTCCTTTTTCACACATTTAGGTAGATTACAGATTAGGTAGAAGTTCCTCTATATCTGCAGCGCTGATTACTGATGCAGCTAATTGTTCTTTCTGACACAGATTCTGAGCGAAATAAATATATTATCTACTGTTAAGGCACTGCCATATGATCCGTCAACACGAAACCATCGCATAGCCAGGTTTCATACGAACCAAGACGCTTCACTGTGATACCAAGATCACAGTGGTGTGATGAACTGCATACCCCGTTCAACATAATACAAAGCAAGCAATTGCATTGCAAGATGCCGATAAATTTTCATAAAATATCTGCCCAGTGTAATACAAAGCAAAGCAATTGCACTTGCAATTTTCATAAGCCTTCTGCTGATACCCTCTTCCGTTTGCCGCACATTTAGCATGGTAGTTTGCTCAGGTGGATGATAGAAACCTTTAAATATGTCTGCAGTGCTGATAACTCGTGTAGCTTTTTGGCAGTTTCTATGAAGAAGACGGGCTTGCTTGATTGAGAAAGTTCGTAGGGTAAGCCTAAAATTTATCACCGAACCAATAATTTCTTTGAAGAATTTATGCAAGCGAACCTTTATTTCTAATTGTCTATTTCTAAATTATAATTGACTTTAAAATCAAGTAGTACTCTTTTGGCAGTAAACCCCGATTCCAATTATCATCGATCAACATTACCACATTTCCCTCGTAAAAATAGTGCAATGCATGATGTACATACAAACAGCCTAAAATATGATTATCAGTCCTGAGATCATTTTAAAATAGGATATTTCAGACGGGACTTAGCACACTCGAGAAAAGTGAGGAAAATTCTTTTAATTTTTCTAAATAAGGCAGAAATTTTGACAGCCTCCTGAAATTAATTACCAAAGTCCTTTGATCTTTTGCTTCGCATGAAAAAAATGCAGAAAAAATCCACCCAAAAGGTTCAAGGAGTTACAATTGCCTTTGGAAAGAAAAAGAAAATGTACAAGATAAAGTTAGTGTTTTTCCAGCAAGTTTTCTATCAAGGGACGTGTTAGTATTGCAAAATTGAATTAAGTTAGAAATAATATTCAACTAAAATATAACAACGACGAGACCGAGCTGGCCTTTGGTTCATACTTCTATCACTGACACCACACAATGTAACAGAGAGAAGGAAAAAAAACACGCTGTGTAACACCACCTCAAACATAGCCTGTATGTACATGTAGTGTATACTAGCCGACACTCTAACTTATACATACTTATGTATGTATGCTATACTTGAGGTGGTCTGTCATGAAGTGTATGCCAAAACACAGGTACCAATGTTTTGTTTTGTTTTTCATGAAAAAGTGTAGTCCTGAAAATGTAGAAAACATTACAGAAGACCTTGAACAGCAGATAACATCTGTCACCAAATTGCTGACAGAATGCTGAACTTGGTGTGACAGACTGCAATTATTGAATAAGTACTAGTTGTAGACCACAAGATGAGCTAGATGAACAAGTTGACTAAATCATTTTCAAAAAATACCTTACAGTTGCAAATAGCAAACGTCTTACAGTGTAGAATAAAAAAAAAGGAGAGCCAAAATTAGCGAGACAAAAAAGTTATTTCATAAATTATTTCACAGTAAAGGATTATTTCTTGATATCTTTGCTTATAAACATCATTAGAATTAAAACCTGATGTATAACTGGCTGCAGCCAATATAAGTGTCACATTATGTGAGGGGCTAAGAGGGTAGGAGGGGCTACAGTGGGTAGGAGGGGCTACAGTGGGTAGGAGGGGCTACAGTGGGTAGGAGGGGCTACAGTG
>JAODAG010283014.1:0-12743 GCA_027574785.1 Orphnurgus asper | reverse complement strand
TAGGCTATGTTGTAATATAGGACAATAATAAACACGGAAATAAATAACCCTCGTATAAAGTGAGCGAGTCCACAGCTCAACACGTACAGCTGTGTGTGCCAAGGTGTCATCCCTTATAATCCGCTGAACGCAAAGGGAAATAGCCAAATATCAAATGATCGTTTTGAGGGTTTTTGTTCGCATATGAATAGAATTAACCTTCCCATCAGAAAACTGTACAAAGTTAAGGTTCGCCCCCGTAACGGATTTAGCCTGGACAAAGCATCGATCCGAGACGAGCATATCCTTTACCAGGATTGTACCTATTACCTTTACATCATACCCCTGTAGCCTTAGCAAAAATCTTTGCAGACGTGGAGGTCCTGCGTTCAGATTTTTCAAATTAATAATTTCCAACGGCTTTTGTTCAAACTCTACAACAAACTGCTTATCACATCATATAGGTATGAAATTTTTCACACGCAAGGAAACCATAACCAACATTTCCCACTCAATGTTTGCATAATGCGATTCCGATTCTGTGAACGTTTTCGACGCAAAACATATCGGCTTGGAGTCTTGTGTCAGTGTATTACCTATACACCTATATTACCTATACATCTACCTCAATGACTGTTTCTTTGTTTGGGTCAAAATAAGCTATGGTTACTTGTAATTGCCTATCAGATCCTTTATTGTAGTGAATGCTTTCTCATGGGTAATAATTGTCCACACAAACTCAGCATCTTTTTTCATCAAACTTTTAAGTGGTGCAAGTCTGATTAGATAAATTAAGAATGAAGGGTGCCGTATATGTGGCTATAATTGATGCAATTGTTTGGTATCACTGGGTGTGTGAATTGCTTCTATGGCTTTAACCTTACTGGGGTTTGGGTGTACACCATGAGAATCATAAACTAGTCCAAAAACTTTAATGCTAGGCATTTTTATCTCGCATATGTATCAGGATTAAAAACTAGGCCTTTTTGCCTTGCTACAGCATTAGCTTGTGAAGATTCTCATCATCTTCTTCAACTGTTTTTCCCACCAATATCGTCACAAATGCCGACAGTCCCAGGACACAAACTCTAAATATTTGATCCATCTTTAATTGTAAAATGTCCTGACCGACGCATAGTCCAAATGGTCGCCACTTGAACCTATATCTGCCAAAAGGGCTATTGAAAGTTTGTCAAGTAACTTGACTGAATCATCTAATGATACAGACCAATACCCATGCTTTGCATCTAATTTAGAAAAGATAGTGCTATTTGCCATCTTGTGTAGGGGGGTATGATGATGCATGACTACGTTTATTAGCGGCATTAGGGTCCTTGGGATTAAGACATACTCGCCAACGCCCAAGTAACTTGACTGAATCATCTAATGATACAGACCAATACCCATGCTTTGCATCTAATTTAGAAAAGATAGTGCTATTTGCCATCTTGTGTAGGGGGGTATGATGATGCATGACTACGTTTATTAGCGGCATTAGGGTCCTTGGGATTAAGACATACTCGCCAACGCCCATTAGACTGTTGTGTGTACACAAGACTTGACACCCAATCCGTATAGGGTCAGTAACTGGGTGTTATTACAACCTAGTTCTATCATGTCATCTATCTAACTCCTTTTTAATGTCGTCCTTGATTTGGACGGGTACACTCTCATCAATAGTAATGTGGTATTCTCCTTCAAATTCCCTAGACCTTTAAATCTATCGGGGTAATGTTTCTTAATGTCGCTAAATATATACGCAATGGCAAAACATTGCCTTCAGCTCCATGTAACTTTTAAAGTGGCTGGATTGTTACCTACTTGTATTGTTAAAGTGGCAAAGGCTTCTCTACTTGATCTATGTTTATTTTCATTAATGTTCTGAATACGATTGGAATCGAAGCTAAGGCTCTCTACACTTTGATGTATTTTATGAGTATTATCATACTCTATCTACATCCCGACGTTTTGATGCTTGTCTCTGCATTATTATGAGACAGTCGTCTACTGGATGTTGGTCTAGGCCTATAGTTTCCTCGAGTCCTTGTTTGGGATCTACCACCGTAATCCGATTTCTTTGGTCTGCAAACTGACTCCCAATGGTTTGGTTTTTGGCAAAAATCACAAACGGTTACCCAATGATGGACATTTCCCTTTGTGAGGATAACGGAGGCCATATTTTTGGCACGCACTACCTAAGCCATTTTTATTTTTGCATAAAGTCAATGAAATAGATGTGGAATTAAAAGTTTCCATATGTTCCTTGGTTGCCTCAAAGGTTCGGGCAATATCCAATGCATCATCTAATGTTAAGTGACTTGTCCTTGCTAAGTAATACATCCTGAACATGTTTATGGTGGCGTACCAATTATTAGTTGCTCTGGGAACAAATTTACATTTATCTGCTTGTAATCTGCATCTTAATTATAAATTCATCTACGTTTTCAGAAGGCAATTGTTTTTGGCTTCTGTAAGTTGAAAACGTGCTGGCCTATAATTCGTCTTAGGCTCAAAATGCTTCTGAAATAATTTGAATATTTCATCAGGATCTTCAGTTCGCTCGTTTTTCAATTCCCAAGTTTGGAAAAATGTTAATGCCATCTTGGCCCATCCAAAGTAACAGGTAAGTTCCTTTTTGGATTGTGATGCAGGCTGATGCTAATGGCCCTGCAAACTCTCATGAGAATTTTTTTTTGAAGTTTTTTAATTAATTGGGAAGGTCACTAGAACTCCAATCAAAAGTAGGTGGTAAATTAACACCTGACCATTCCCCCATAGTGTAGATGCAAAAGCCAAGCAAACATTTACAGCATAACCCATGGGCGGCGATCACATGGGGGACGGGGGTGGGTATATAACCCCCCAATATTTTAGGTGGAGGGGGGACAGAATATCTGATATCCCCCAATATTTAATATGCCTATAGTGACGTAATATTATTAATATTTAATTTATATATATTTATTGGGTAAATTATAAGTTATGCACTGCTTCTGTAAAAATTTGTGTTCGACTTTTCAAGTATAAGAGAAAGTTTGAACATATTGCCACTGGACAACATCATCGATCACCAGCAACATTGAAACCTTTGTAGATGCAAGGCCATTTCATCAGCCATAAGTCAGTACCCAGCCATTTTGGAAAGTCTGCTAGAAAAAAAAGTCCAACACAGCAGTCAGAGCCCTTGGACTCCATGAAAAAGCCGTAACTGCTAGGACCTACTTGGGACTTCAGTTGCCTCATTCATTGTTGCACCACTGGAACAACTGAATAAGATTATGCAGGCAGAAAAGCAGTCCATATCAGGGATAATAGAATGAGCGGAACTAGTGATGGTGACGTACCAACATCTCAGAACCGAAGGATCATTTGCTAGGATCTTCGAAGAAACAGAGACGAACATCAAAGAGTATGGGCTCGAACCACTGAAACTCCCCCGAAATAGGGTATCCCCGAAGCGACTGACTGGACCAGTGACCGAGTCATCAAACAGAATGTCCAGTCACACTATAGAAAGAACTTCTTCGCTGTTGTGGACACAGCAATGACTCGGATTAGAGAGAGGGTTCAGTAGAACATCGGAGATTGGATTGGGAATATACGAACGCTTGGTGAAAGCTGAGATGGACAGTGACCTGATCGAGATGTATCCTGAACTTTATCGTGAAACACTCTACATCCAACTTAAGATGTTCTCCCAGATGCTTGATTTCCGTGCATCTCTACTAGAAATGACACTAGGAGGAGGAGGAGCAGATGCTGAGATTGTTCCTTGTTTGCCCTGTCTGTTCATTTGAGGTAGAGCATTCATTTAGTGCCCTCAGATGTCTGAAAACATGGCTGAGGAGCACTTTAGCTCAGAGGAGATTGAACTGGGTGGCAGTATGCAATGTTCACAAACATCGAATGGATAAAATAGAAATAATATCGATAGCAAATGAATTTGTGAGCATGAACCAAGTTAGAATAAATGCTTTTGGCAGGTTTTAGCTGTATTTATGTATCTGCTGTCATTAATGGTTCATTTACATGATACTGTGGTCTTTTGGCTTTCTGGTTAGAATTCTAATAGTTCTAAGCTTGTGACTGGTCAATTTGTCATTCTTCTGTCTTCTTTGTTCTGTTTGCGTTTCATTAGTCTGAGGAACACAGACTTCTCTTAGACCCGTTATAATCCAGTTTTCCAAGAAAAGTATCGTTAAAAGATTTATCTTTAATTTTAACTCCCCAATGTCTTGATATCACAATAAATTCCAAATTGATATGAAACTTTAAAACATGCAGTACCTGCACATATGCAGTTCTCATTTGAATCCTCTTTGCTTCGACTCGAATCACAAAACCCAGGTTGCTCTCGGCAGTACTACTCAGTTAGGCATTTTCTTGTACGGTACCCTCAGCACATTACAGCGCTGCAAAGTTGTCAGTTTAACTGTTGACGTTATTCCTCGGAAACGCAATAGAAACCTCTCTGTGCTAGTAACCAGTAGAAACGTTAGTGCAGTAGTTGTAATCGATGAAAAATTCCATCCAGCATGTAGCATCTGTTGTGTGACATTGCTTCTAAGGAATGTTTATCAGCATTTAAAATAACAGCCATGAGGACGAGCTGTTTTTTTTTTTACAGCCATCATGACAAGCCGTGTTGCTGTCACGGCCACTGGTGTATGTTGTAAGTAAAATGTTATCGACGTCCTTCGTAACGATACGACCACTAGTTATTCTTGATGTGTTCTTCTTCTTAATCTTAGTACGTAATTTAATAATACTAGGCACGTGGCTCCTGGGGTCGATGATACTTTTTAAGCTCGATTAAATTCGGCTTTCCTTCGCTCCCACCATATAATATATGTGTGTGCTCAGGTAACAATATTACAACCATCCGACCACTTCAAACCCCATCAAGGTCTTCCTCTGTGGAAATTTCACTGTACGACATAGTATCGACCATCAACAAATAAACCAATAATTGAAATTTATCCGTACTGTATCATTGATGTTAGCAAGAATTAACTACGGACCAATATATGGAACTATATATTAAGTCTTTAGCTACTGTACGGAGACTACATGCATGAATTAGGGACGGCCTTCCATTTCATTACTTCAGCATTCGGGAGCAGTCAAAGAATAAATTTACAATACGTTGTATACGGTGTATTGGTTATACCAGCACACACGGTGAAGGTTGACAAGCCTTAAAGCAGACAGTACAGTTAGTTTAAAACTAATTCTACCATGTCGTGTTCCATTCTTCACAATTTTTGAGAGAATTGTGGATCATTGTTATTATCTGTCAATGCAGGTAAAGATGGAGGCATGACCTATAACCTGTGACATTGTTTGCTAAGCTTTGTACAGTATATTCCATCTTTTGTCAAATTAACCATAGAATATACACATTCCCCGACTTGTGTGCGATATTGAATGAAACTTTTCGTAGGCCAAAAACTGTCGTTGGAAGTATAGGTATGACGTTAACCTTATAAAAGTTGATGAACGGCTCAGTTTCTTTCCTTCTGTTTTGTTTAATTTTTCTTGTTCGCGATGCCTCAAGCAGTTTATTCCAATTCTGGATTTGGCGCTCTTTAATCTTGGGCTCGGTTACGAGGGTAGCGTAACTTAAAGGTGACAATGTCATAGGGGAGGTGGAGAAAAGTTTCTGATATAGGGGATGTAAGCAGTAGTAAGAGATGGGTAAGTATACAGACCTAGTCAAACCCCTAACCAGTAAGTATCCGGGGGGGGGTTACACTCACTTCTTTGTATCATTTATTATAACAGTGCCCGCTTACACGCATACTGATTGATTTAAAATGTCGGCTTCATGTACAGGTGAGCTACACATTAATCTCCGATGTAGTACTACAGTTGTCGGTGAATTTTTTTTTGAGTAATTTGAGGTAAAAATCTCGGAATGATATTAAATAAACTCTGCTAATAAAAGGGGACACTACTGGTTAATGGTACGACTTTTTAATCATAAATTGCGAACAAAAGTCATTTGTTTTCATTATTATTATTATTATTATTTTTTTTGGCAGGATGACCGATTTGGAAAAATGGCCCCGAAGACCTTCCTGTCGGGCAGGCCTCTCTTTGTCACCGTCCTGTGTGCGTGCGTTCTCCTGATAACTCTGGTGAACTTCCAGTCCAGCTCCAGGGAAAGTTCAAACGTCGCGGACGGGCTGCCGTGGAGGTGAGCGGGTTGCTTCGTTACGGTTATTCGCGATTAAACGCGGGTCTCGTTCGTTCAACTCCTTGCTGGGGGGGGGGGAATGTGCAATTGTGTGCAACGGCTGCGATCTACCTAATTCGTCCAACTCAGTATCTCGCGGACGTGCAGGGTGGTCGAAGAGACGTACCAGGCAGCCGGCGATTTTGGGGGGGAGGGAAGCAGTGGCCGACGTTGGCAATGAAAGGAGTTTACGATTCGCGCTTCTTGGGGGTTCGGGCCCTAATACTATGTGTTCTTTTCTCTCCTAGGCACCCGCTTGCGGTCATCGTGAATTACGAAGACAGGGGACCTCCGGCGCCCGCGAGGGTAGATAGTTCCACCACCAGGACGGTCAGTGTCCCACATCTGGCCAAAAGTCCAACGATCGGCCAGACGTTAAACGCCTCGTGCGCGCCGCCGGTGCAGCGGATCGTGTTTCTCAAGACCCACAAATCCGGCAGCACCACGATGGCCTCCGTCTTTGAGAGGTACGGGTACTATCGGAACCTGACCTTTGTCGTCGGGAGGGGCCACGTGCTGTCATACCAGAGCAAGTTCTCCCGGAAGAACGCCATGCCGTTCCCCGGGATGAAGGGGAAGCCGTTCGACATCCTGACGAACCACGCCCGGTACAACCGGCCGGAGATGGACGCCTTGGTGCCGGACGCCGTTTACATGACGATAGTAAGGAACCCCGAGGACCAAGTGGCCTCGGCCTTTGGCTACTTTGAAATGTACCGGGGGATGGAGATCGGCGAGGAGCCGAACCCTCTGAAGACGTTCATCGACGACCCGATGAAGTACTACAGGGAACACAAGTACCACATGTGGCAACTGAGTCGAAACGGAATGTTGTTTGACCTCGGCTTCGATCACAAGTACGACACAAACGACAACAAGATCCTGGAGAAGATTCGCGAAATTGACCGAGACTTCGATCTGGTCTTAATATTAGAATATCTGGATGAATCGTTGATATTAATGAAAAAGTTGCTGTGTTGGGAGTTTGAAGATATCTTGTACTTGTCCTGTGGTGTCAGGAGCAAGAGTCACAGGTACGAGAAGGACGACACCTTGAGGACAAAAATCAGAGACTGGAGCCACGGAGACGTTCTGCTTTACGATCACTTTAAGGACGTCTTCCGGCAGAAAGTTGAAGAATATGGACCGACTTTTGAGGCAGATCTTAAACATTTCCAAGAGCTCAACAAAGCGGTTTATGACGATTGCATCGATGAAAAGAAGATGAATCATAAGGACAGGCGGGAAGATATTCTGGTCCTTAAGAATCAATCGGAACGATGCCAGGGTATAATACGAGCAGACATGCCCTACACCAACATGATTAGGAAATCGATGGTCAGCAGATTTGGTAGCTTAAAGACGTAACTTGCTTGGTATCTATGCTTGAAAACGTCAGGAACCTTTGCAGGCGGGTCTTTGTGCATGTCTGCTTGAGTCCCTGGCCACAGCAAGGCATCGTTGGTCAGCTGGACATCGCTGGACAGTGCAGGCCGGCAACAGATCAGCCTTCAAACGGCGGACTTTCTCCAAGTCCGTCAACATGACGACCTGAAGTATAGTTTCGCGCTGTCATTGGACGAGATCAAGGTTTCCTCCAAGGAACTACTGCTCCTACTCGGGCCTTTGGCCATGCAGGCTGAGTTCCCCTCCCCGCCCGCAACCAGCAGTAACACCTTGATGAGTCAAGCCTCGAAAAACCTGTTTTTCGTTTGGATGGCGTGTGCGGTATATTTTCTCGGTTCTCGTGGACGAAATGAGACTAAGTTACTGCAAAGCGCAGTGGATGAAGCCGCTCACACGACGTCGTACCCCCGCGGTACGTGGCTAGTGGTTACGTGATCACTATGATCCGCTATGTCACGTTGTTCGGATTGTGCAATTAGATTCTCTACAAATGTCAAAGAGGCTGAACTCTTAGGTTAGTATATTAAATGGTTAGGAAGCCTCAAAAAGAAGCCCCTGTTCGTGTTGTGGTCGTGGATGAACACCGGGCTTTAACAAGCCTTCTCATTTCGACCAATGTCCATCCATCCTCACATCCCTCCTCCTGGGACCGCCATTTAACGTCCCCGTCCAACGGTCGTGAGTGTACCACGATCTTTGACCACTTTCTCAAAGATGCCAAGCAAGGAAGGCTGCATTCATCACCACTGCAAAGCAGCTGTGCTGTGTCAAGTCGTGTCTGGGGATCGAACCGCTACGCCACCCTCCCTCCCACCGATCATTACCGTCATCAATGTCACCGAATGGTTCAAAGGTAATCCACGACGACGAGAGAAAAAGAAACGAATTGGGGGAATGGCAGCGAACAAATAACGTTCATGTTAAATACAGTGATATCTATCGTATGCTTTAAGATATATTTTATGAGGGAATAATCTTTTGGGTAACAAGCGATGAGAATGGAACAAATTGACAAAATTTCATTCCTTCCTCGTCATTGTATCCAAAACGACTTTCATTAATTTTTTATTAATTTAATTTGACCTAAGATCCAGCACAAAATGGCTGATATTATTTTTTTAACAAGTTACTCCAGTTTCTTCAGTGGTTTTTACAATGATCGCACCTAGACCCTTTTATAATAACTTCAATTATACAGTCATATCATAAGTTTTAATAGAGGCATGTACTTATTTTTAGAAATAACATTTACAACCATGTTTATTGTTATTAATAACAATAACATAAATGTACATTAAATGACCATGTGTAGACATGCTGGCATAATGTGTGTTTGTTTGACACTTCTCCTAAACAATGTATAACTCATGAAGAGCATTTTGGTTGGAGGTCGTACTTGCCATAATGGGAAGAACATCATTGGTTTTGGGTGTTCACTAGCTGTCATATTCATGAGTGGGGGAGGGCTAAACATAAAATTATACAAATTCCAATGTCTTCTCAACTGTCGGTCAAAAATGTTCAAACTTGGCATGATTATGTCCCTTCGTGAATAATTGAAATCATACATACGTATGATTGATTATTCATGAAGGGGCAGGGCCAAATAAGAAATCTGGCAGAATTAGCTGGTTTACATGCTGTCGATGTATCGCATTTCAGGTGGACCTCATGCATTGGACCTCTATGAGGTTGCCGTCCACCATCGGCATGAAGAACTCTGAACGTTGTCAGTGACGAGTAGCCGAGGTGTAACCCCCCCCCCCCCCAGGCACAATAGGAAATTGAAGGGAATTGTCACAGGGCAGTGATTTGTAAACTGGTCTGTTTTAGTGGATTACATTTCTTTTGTGTATTTTTATTTGGACAACCCAGTGTAATAATAACAGTGTACAACTGCTTATTCGATGGATTTAATGCGGGTCGAGGGGTCGCACTAGCGCAGTGTGAAAGTGTAGGGCATGGTGCTGTGTAATGCTACAATGTTTGTATGTATATAAATATATATATATATATATATTATGTAAGTATGGGTTTTATTATATGTGTGTATGTATGTATATATATTATACATATATATATTTATGCATATATTGGTTCAGTTTATTTTAGGGCATGGTGCTGTGTAATTCTAACCTTTTAAATAACAAACATGCAGTGATGTATAGACCATAAGACATTAATACAGACCATAAGACAAAAATGCTTTGTATGTGATGTGTATGTGAAAAAAAATAGTAATGTGAATGCTTCCTTTCATACTTGAGAAATGTTACATTATATAATATTATACATACATATTATAGATCTCTATAAATGTAACATTTGAAGTATCAAAGCATTTACACTTGAAGAATTTTACAAGTATATTATATGTGTGTATGGTATGTATATATATTATACATATATATATATTTATGCATATTGGTTCAGTTTATTTTTTTTATTCCTCTTGGATGAATAATAATGGAAGATGAAGAACTTAAAATAATGAACTTTTGCAAACTTCATTGAAACGATTTTTTTTGTTTTAAAAGGCTTTCTCATCACAACATGGAAGAACATCATTAAGACTGTCTGTGTGTCTGCCATACCTGCAAAATGATGCATGGCAGAATGTCTTTTATCAAATCATCCCACCCCCTGGCATCTTTTAGATTTTTATAATATCTTGATGCGTTTTCACCTTTCTATTTATTAATTTTAATAACGTCTCGATTTTAAACGTGATATTTTTGGTCTAGCTTCTGCTGCAGCTGACATTCATAAATTAAAGATAATGAAAAAGATTTCCTAAAGAATCACCAGCCATTTGTAGTAATATGTGTGTGATTACTTTCTTATTTTGTTTTCCATCGTTCTGACCTTTCTCTGGATATTTTAATGTCCTGGTACTTTTTCATTTTATGCCATTTTCTAACATAAAATTTCTCAAATCTTCTGAAAAGTTCCACAACTGGGTCAGAAGGTTAGAGATGCTATTGAATTGACCTCCCATCCATCCAGGTGTCAAGACTGATTGTGGGGCAATTCTGCTTTCCTAATAAAAAGGTTTAAACGTGTCCGGTAAACTTTTCGGTTCTTGATTTCATTTTATTCGTTAAGTATTCATTAATATCATCATTATCTTCCCACTATGACTATAAATTGCAGACGACAAACCTTCGTTATCAGACCAGGTGGGAAGAGGGTGCCTGGTGAAAAGAAAGCAAAACGTTTTCTCAAGAAAGTACCCTGCTATTGCAAAAACTTTGGTGAATGACCTGTGGATTCGGCTTAATTAACTCCAGCATGCTTTTGGCCCAATACCTTAAATTAATTGGGAAACGTGATTATCGGTGAATAAAACTGCAGTCGAGATCATCAAATGGCAAAATAACAGAACTGGGGCTGTCACAATGGTCTCAAATGTTCTGTTTGAGCAAAAATCATTATTTCCACCCATGTCAACATTTTTTACATTTATCAGTCAATTTATCCCTTTGACATTCAAGCCTGAATGAAATCAACGACGATTTGTGGGACAGGAAGGGAATCCGCTTGGTGTTGCTGACAGATGAACAGTATCCCAGATTTGCCCAGGGAGTTTTAGAGAAAGTACCAGGATTGGGTAATTCACACAAGTTCAAAGAAAAAATCAATACAAAATGGAAAAAAAACCAAGCCAAAAATCAAGGAGTTTCTTTGGACCTTTGAAAATAAATGCCTGGAAAAGTAAAAGAACAAATACAAAATATGGTATATATTTGATTAAGACAACCTCAAATATAGGACACATACAAATGTATAAGTTAGGGGATAGGCCAGGGTCCACAAACACATGTGCAAAACTATATTTGAGGTATATACTTTATGTAAGACCACCTCAAATATAGGATACATATGTATAAGTTAGGGGATAGGCTGGTATCTATATACACCTGTGCAAACACTAGATTTGAGGTACTTTACTAACACCACCTCACATATATGATACATACGTATGTATAATTTAGTGGATAGGCTAGTATCTACATGCACTATAAATGAGGTTATATGCTTCATGTAACGCCACCCCACCCACCACCTGTTGGATGTTCAAGACTGTCGATGCTCACATGCTCTGTAAAACCTCATTATGAACCGACGTATCCCAACTTGCTGGTTTCAATTCAGCCACTTCCGCTCTTCGCCTCGCAGGAGGAGCGTCTCCTCTTTCTTTTCTCGTATCTGGGGGGGGGGGGGAAGGGTAAAAAATAAAATATCAATCATTTGGTCGCCGGGTTAACATCAGATAGAAAAGAAAGTCGGAACAAAAGTCTCAGCCGGGGATTGCCGGAAAGCAACTCTCCGAGGTTAATTACTACAGATTCAATATGTTACCGGTGCACATTCTGCAGTACAACCTCTGACACCCTCAACCTCTGACACCATCAACCTCTGAAACCCTCAACCTCTGACACCATCAACCTCTGACACCATCAACCTCTGACACCCTCAACCTCTGACACCATCAACCTCTGACACCCTCAACCTCTAACACCATCAACCTCTGAAACCCTCAACCTCTGAAACCCTCAACCTCTGACACCATCAACCTCTGACACCATCAACCTCTGACACCCTCAACCTCTGGCACCCTCAACCTCTGGCACCCTCAACCTCTGGCACCCTCAACCTCTAGCACGTCCACTCTTGTCGTGGACTCGACCAGTTCAACTTTCCCCTTCGCAATCTCACCCTCACAACCGTACCTCCGTCAGGCAGCAACCCTTTCCTTCCACATCTCCCATCCTACCCCTCAATTCCTGATAACCACCCCAAACACCAAGTCATCTCTCCCATCCTCTATCCATAGTTTCCTCTCCCAAGCAACCATCTTTCCACTTTTCTCTTTCCATGATAACACTTTGCGACCAGCATGCATAACAACCCCTCTTGCCGACACAGGGTAAAATTTGTTTTTAATTAATAAACTTTCATAATGCTTAATTGTTATGATTGTTTTTGGGGGGAGGGGTCAAAGGTCGTTAAAGGATTTGTTTTTGCGTAAAAAAGGAAAACTGAACATTTCGCAAAGAACATTATTTCCCCATCCCCCTCCAAAAAAATAAAAACGGTTTATCACCACAACCCACCC
>JAODAG010282903.1:0-12743 GCA_027574785.1 Orphnurgus asper | reverse complement strand
TAAACAAGAGCCAGCTGCATAATCTGTCACGCATATTCTTATTAAACAAGTGCCAGCTGCATAATCTGTCGCACACATTCCTAGTAAACAAGAGCCAGCTGCATATCTGTCACACTTATTCCTAGTAAACAAGAGCCAGCTGCATAATCTGTCACACATATTCCTATTAAACAAGTGCCAGCTGCATAATCTGTCACACACATTCCTAGTAAACAAGAACCAGCTGCATATCTGCCCTCTTATTCCTAGTAAACAAGAGCCAGCTGCATAATCTGTCACACATATTCTTATTAAACAAGAACCAGCTGCATATCTGTCATAGTCTTGGTAAGCAAGAGGCCAGCTGAATAACTGTCGCACGTAGTTCTCCGTACACGAGCCACCTGCATCACTGTCACAGTGTAGGCCTGCATGTGTTTCGTCTCTCGTGCTGCTTCATTTTACTTTCATCTCGCTTCTTCTCATCATCATCTTACGTCTCGATCACCGCATCAGATAGCAATGTTGCAGTGCATGTTTGGTGTTCTACATAGCTCCACTTCCATGGAGGGGCTCTCGCATGTCAAAGTTCTGAGGGGGAACATTGAAGGGTTTCTTCGCGGAAATTGTATGTTTTGTTGTCGGTACATTGCGACCAATGTTGAAAGAGTGGATTCTGTTAAAAAAAAGGTGTAGCATCGAGAGACGTGTATACAAAAGAAGAGTGGCGAATGGTCGCTAAATTATTGGCAATCGTGAACTATAATGTGAAGCATTCCAATGTTATATTTTAAAAATGTCAATCACTGTATTGGTTATATTTGTTGGGCTTTTCTCGGAGATGGTACCCATTTATGTGTACAACGTAATCGTCGTGCTAAGATGTCTACCGAATTAAGCTAGTGGACTGCTTGCTGTCTACCACTGTCATTGAGAATTGGAATAAGGAAGGTTGACTGCTAATGTTGCACTGAACTACCTAGTGGACTGCTTGCTGTCTGCCACTGTCATTGAGAACTGGAACTAGGAAGAACTATTAAGAAGTAAACTGCTAATGTAGCACTTGACTAGCTAATGGACTGCTTGCTGTCTACCACTATCATCACGAATAATGAGTTTAATATGCCTCTTCTTTTCTCATCTTTGTAGCAATTATTGTATTATCGTATTGAAATTGATCGATTTATATAATTATTCTAAGCTGTTTGGTATTTGCTTTCTGACCTCAAGGTGGGGGCGGAGGAGGAGGTTGCTACAACTGTGGGTCGACAGACCACCAGAAGAGGGACTGCCCCGATGGCGGGGGTGGTCGTGGTGGCGGTGGAGGAGGTTGCTACAACTGTGGTTCCACCGACCACCAGAAGAGGGACTGCCCCGATGGCGGGGGCGGCGGTGGAGGAGGAGGTTGCTACAACTGTGGGTCCACAGACCACCAGAAGAGGGACTGCCCAGATGGTGGTGGTGGTGGTGGTGGTGGTGGAGGAGGGGGTTGTTACAACTGTGGTTCCACCGACCACCAGAAGAGGGACTGCCCAGACGGTGGTGGTGGAGGAGGAGGAGGAGGAGGTTAGTTCAGCAGTCCATTTAGGCCTAGATGACTAAGTAGAATTGTAACATTTTGTTGCCTTAGGAATATATCATGCATGATTAGAACGTCACGGCTAATTTGGAAGGTTCAACCCGAAATGTTTTAGGAAGTGATGTCTGTAATGCCTTTGGAACTGGGTTGTAATGCATTTGGAAGTGAAACTACAATTACAGCAGTTGGAAGTGAAATGTAATGCGATTGGAAGTGAACTCTGATGCATTTGGATGTGAACTGTAATGCATTTGGATGTGAACTATATTATATCTACTGCCTTTGGAAGTGAACTGTAATGCCGTTGGACGTGAACTGTATAATTATAGCCGTTTGGAAGCGAACTATAATGCTCTTGGAAGTGAACTAATGCTCTTGAATATGACCGTTAATGCCTTTTGAACTGTAATACGATTGGGAGTGAACTGTATAGTGCTCTTGGAAGTGAACTGTCATTGCTTTTGGGATTATTTTTATTGGGGTTGGCGAGTAGGGTGTATTGGGGTTGTGGGCTTTTAGCATGTATTAGGATTTTGGGCGGGTAGGGTGTATTTGGATGGGGGTTGTCGGGCAAAGTGATCAGACGATGCTTTTAAACTTGCATCGCATCACTTAAATATTTCGACTGTCTAGTGATAATCGTGATAGATTCGGTAGGCACAGGATCGCCCGTCTCTTTTTCCTGGCGATTTCTCAAGGTCAGCTTTTTAATGTTCATCGGTGATCCTTTCTCCCCCCCCCCCACAGGGAGTAGTGGCGAATGCTTCAAGTGCCACGAAACCGGACACTTCGCCAGAGAGTGCCCGAATGCAGAGAGTGCCAATGCCGACGGGGAAGGTAAATTGCAGCCCCATCAAGTTTGGAGATATAAGAAATAATGGGGATAGTGTCGGGCTTCCAATATCGTTATTTGGTTGGATATCGGTATCGGCAAAATTTGTACTCCTCGCCGATATTGGTCTCTAAACCGATATTGAAACTGCCATTTCAAAATCGGCCTGCGCTAAAAAATGTTGAATAGGTTTTGTCTCCGATTCGCGCAAACTGGCAAACAGCAGTCAAATTTGTATTTGATTACCGTGATCTGTATCAAGCTTAGCAGGCCAGAATTCCCCTCGTAGGCGACGAATAATTACACATTGGTAAAAGCAATATCGGAACATTGACGACATTTATGATTGCCGATGAACACAACTATCGGTCCGATCGTAAAATAAGATACAAATCTCCTACCGACCCTACCTTTTGAAGAGCGTCTATGGGCAAACAAACAATGTGGGTGCATAACGTATGGTATGTGCACCGTTTCTGGCGGGGCCGGCATATGCGCCAAAAACGATACAGCATTTTTATAGCGCAAAATGATGCCCTTGTTACCGTAACTTCCGCTGCTAATTGCAAGATTATTTTGGATCATACTTCGATCCTACTTCGTTCTTCACGCTAGGGGCAAAAGTATAAATACAGGATTTAAGCCTACTCTGCGTGACCGCGCCAATACAGAATAAATAATAAAAACCTGTTGTATAAATCAATGAGTCCATTCGATGTAGGCAGTGCTTTATCATTATTCTGCTTATTAGTTGAAACGATTTGTTACATTAATAATGAAGCAAGACTCACTGTACAAATTGTGCTTAAAGATTACGAAAGAGTTTCGTTTATTCAATTGGGAATGGTAGGTTTGAATTTCCTAGAATTGTACACAACGTAAACTCTACAGGAAGTAGTGTGACTAAAAGATAGTTATACGAGTTTACGCATAAACAAATTCGATAAGTTAAAGCTGCTGCTGTCGTGTTTTGGGTTCACGACTTGAAAACGACCCCCCTACGCATTATTCAACATAATTCCGTCGAAGGTAAATATTAATCATGATCATCTGCACGCATCCGATAATTTATGACCATTTACAAACACGGTTTACAATGTTGGTGTCGAAACGGCCTCTATTCTGTATCAGATATCGGCCAGAACCAATGTTAGCAGTATCGGCCCAACACTCGAAGGGAGTAATTTGTTTCACTGCTAGTGGTGACACATAAATGGTTTCATTTGCTAGTGGTGTGCTATAATAAATTGTTTCAATGGTAATTCTCGGTAATTCAAATAATGGTGGCATAACTTCTGTAACTACTATATAGTAATCTAACAACGTTGCCATTATTCTGCATCTATGATCTTCATACTATGGTAATCTAAAAAACATTCCAATTAAACTGGTGCTACGAGTTTCATTCTATGGTAGTCAAAACAAGTTGTTTCTGATCTTGTGAGCAAGACATTCTATTATTAGTGAAAAAGATGATGACCGTTTTGTGATTTGTGTCGTGTATTATTAAGGTATGTCCGAATCAGTTTTTTTTTATACCCTCTTCATAGAAATGCAATCGGAAAAAAAATCGTTTCTGGGAAAATTGCGTTCAAAAGTTTGAATGGTGAAAGTTTTCACGGTTTTGCCAAAGGAGAAGGGATAAAGAAGGGATGTTAGGGTAAAGTGAAGCTTTCCTTCGTTTTGCTCACTCAGATCGACCTGCCGCGTCTACCTACGTTCCACCCGAACCCTCTCAGGACGAAGAGGTCATCTTTTCTTCTATGCAGAAGGGCATCAACTTTGACAAGTATGACGATATTCCTGTGGAAGTCAGTGGTAAGTATCTCCCTCCCATGCGTTGACGCTAACAGTTGCTTGAAAAGTGTCAGCCTAAAGTCATATTGTCACATTTTCTGATTAGTTGCCTTGTTGAAAATGATTAGAGATTGGCACACACTCATGCTGACAAGGTAAAAAAAACAACTTCTTCCACCACTTCAGTGATTTCCTTCCAAAAGGATAGTAAGACATTAGCTTGTCCGCTCTATCAACTCTGAGCATGTGGTCATTATAGGACAGTACACATGATGGTTTCGTGATTTGACGAAGACCTTTTGTACGACTCCGTAACTCACCAGATGTAGCACCATGCATGGTACTTAGCATGTGTAGATCTTTTTTATCACGCCATTGCATGACAATTAGGGTCCCCTTTCCTCTAATTAGCATCTTTCCTTTAGGAACGTGACTTTGCAGGACTTTTGGTAAGCCTTTTCTGTCCTTTCTCACCGTACCACAAGCATTGGTTAGCCTTGTGTCAAGGAAAACAAAACGAGCCACACTTGTGTAATAGTTATCGACAAACAACTTGTATCCTTTATCTAAGTGTCTGTGCATCAATGTCAACACTGTCGCCTCTGATTTTTTGAAAGTAGTAGCATATTCTTCCAAGCAAAAGGTGGTAGCCCCCGTATATATATATAGTCCTATCAGATACGTATCCAGACTTTGATTCAGCCAGCACATACAGTTTGATTCCATACTTTACGTTTTTGTTCTTGATGTACTGACGGAGGGAAAGAAACACGGCCTCTGAATGGGGCACCATGGCTTCATCAATAGCCACTTTCTCACTAGGTGTGTAAGACAACGCGACAGTTTTTACGAAAATCATCGTAAAAAGGTATAATTTTATGCAGAGAGTCATGATCAGGGTTTACGGTCCCATCAGGATTTTGTGCTGTCTCAAATGTGGCTTGGTCATTCAAGTGCAAGAATTTCAGAATTTGCTGAAACCTGTTCCGTGCCATAAATTGGCCAAATATTGGGGTCTGTAAGGTACCGTCAGTAGATCAACAGTCTCTTATACGTGGTTTCACAACAATCCCCATCAACAAACCCAAAAACTTCACCACTTCATTTTTATTTACGGCATTCCAATTGGAATACGTACTGTTTGGTGTAATTGATCCATCAATGTGATCTTCTGTACATTTTTCTGCATAACGATTAGTTTCCTTGCAAATTTTACTGAGCATATAGTCTCTGTAAAGAATAAATCAAAACAGCTTTTAGGGCCTAACGCTACGTTTGGTATGTTATTTGCATTGATACCATGCACATCACTGAACGCATGTAGTACAGGCTCCGATGGCCTAAATATCGATGTCCAACCTGATGCAATGTCCTCGGGGTTTGTCTGGATTATTCAACAAAAAATCAACCTGTTCATCGTCCGAATCTTCTGAGCTTTCTTCCGTTTCTTCATTGCTATCACTACGTCCATGCATAAAGAAATCTGGATCATCTGATTCCGATTCATTATCTGAAGCAAACAACGACACTTGGTCAATGGGCGCAGCCATTTTAAATGTGTTCAAAATTTTGCATTACAAAATTACGTTGTAGATGTCGTAATATTGCTACGTACATCATGCCATTCAGGTATAAGGCTCATAAGCATGTTGTGAGTTGTTTCCTATATCCACAATATGCAACTACCCCCTCAATTTTGGACAGGAACACGGATTGTATCACATCCGCATATACGCGACAGTGGTACCTGAATGGAGAAAAGTCTTGCGCGTATACGCGACGTTGGGACTCAGTGTGTTAAGCATTGAACCTGTGCATCATCCATTGGTTAATGCATGGTAGTGGACCAATCAGATTCAAGCATTTTCACCAAGTTTGAATGAACCCCTTTTTCATTCATATTTGGTTTAAATTATAGAATAATTGAATCTGATAGCATGCAGTGAGTGGCACTAGGCCTAGCCTACAGCGGCATACTCAAGAATCTATACACTGCACTAGGCCTACCCGACAGCAGCATGCTCGAGAACTATGCATTGGATTAGGCCTACAGCAGCATGCTGAAGGAGTCTACACTGCACTAGGCCTAGCCTGCAGTGGTGTGTGTTCAAGAACTATACACTGACTGCACTAGGCCTAAGCCTACAGTAGCACGCTCGAGAACTGTACACTACACTAGGCCTAAAATAATAAAGTAAAGTATAATAAGGAAAGATGAATAGCAGTTAGAACAGTGTTCTTCAGTGTTGCTCTCTGTTTTGCAGGTAACAACCCATGCAAGTGTATCCACAGCTTCGAACAGGCTAACCTGTACGAGAGGATAGCGGAGAATGTTAGGAAAGCCAAGTATGACAAACCGACTCCGGTCCAGAAGTACGGAATTCCCATCATCCATGCGAATAGGGATCTCATGGCCTGTGCCCAGACTGGGTCTGGAAAAACGGTCAGTCTGATAATATGAAGATATGGTTCATCAGTGATAAGGTTTACACGACCCCTGTGACCTCTCTGTGATGCCTGGTCCGAGGGGTGGGGGGAAGAAGGGTCTGCATGGGGTAGAACTAAAGGACTTGTTTGGCTGCAGTGGTAAAGGTCTGCAGGGTGTTTTCAACAAACTTGAATGTGTTTGCTTGGCTGTTAAGTCAAGTTAAATCTCTGTTAACAGGAAGCTTATCTCCTTTTGATCGTTGTTTCTTTCATGGATATTTTTCACAAATCCTTGAGACCGTTCCACGGTCCCGACCTAAATTTCTCTGCCAGTTTTGTCGCTACGGAATGTCCTTTGACCCGACATAAACCGTGATACGCAGCGATCTACTTTTCCCCACCCTCTCAGGCCGCTTTCCTCTTGCCGATTTTATCGGGTTTGCTGAAAGAGGGCCTGGCGTCCAGCGCCCTCAGCATGCAGCAGTGCCCCCAGACCATCGTGGTGTCGCCGACCAGGGAGCTGGCCAACCAGATCTACCTCGAGGCGAGGAAGTTCTCCCTCAACACCATGATGAAGTGCGTCGTCATCTACGGCGGGACCAAGGTGATGCACCAAGCCGCGCAGGTCGAGAAAGGGTGCAACCTCCTGGTGGCGACCCCTGGCCGGCTGATGGACTTCATCAACAGAGGCAAGGTGGGTACCACGACGACATCGTGCGGTGTCGTACCCAAATGGGGGAATCTGTTTTGCGACCGAAATTTGTCTCGTGACGTTATGACGGGAAGTGTCTTATTATTGTACTGCGTGGATTTTATTATTAGTACTAGTAGTATTACTAGTATAAGTATTATTGTTATTAGTGTTATTATTTGTAGTATTTGTAATAGTATTATTAGTACTAGTGATAATAGTATTATTGTAACTGCTACTTACATGTGTGATTAACTGCCATCTTGAAAGTTGGAAAACCAGTTTTGTGTAAATCATCAGTTTACATATTCTGCAAGCCATCCTATTTACTGATATATCGTGCGACCGTTGTCTACGGACGTCAGCGTGCTGCGACGGCGTCTGCGATTCCTGATTAATGTCCCTCGCCCTACCACGCAGAGAAAACAAAGGACCGTCGCCATCTCACGAGCGACGCTTTCTCTCTCCGCATGGTTCTGTAGATCAGCGTCGAGAAGGTCCGCTACCTGGTCCTGGACGAGGCCGACCGCATGCTCGACATGGGCTTCGGGCCGGAGCTTAATCATGCATGTCAACAGGGAGGGGGAGGAAGGACCTTATCCCCCCCCCCACCCCGGGAATTTGAATAAGTGAAGGAGGCGATAATAATTTGGGAAAGATGTACAAAAAATATGGTGTTCCGATCCCCGCATTGAAGATGATATCGAGTACAGGATCCATAGGTACACATAATATTCCAAAACAATCAGTGTGAGACTAACCATTACGAGCGTAACGAGGGCAATCTGCCCCTCTGTTAACGGTGTGCTCGTCGCAGGGATAACTTGCGCGGCGAGTGATATTGATACGCAAGGCGGACTCAAGAAGTGACGTAGGCCGTGCCTACGGGGGGGGGGGGGGAGGTAAACTATCGGACGTTGACCCGTGTTCTCCGGGGAAACGTAGTAATACCTTCGACGCGTCTTCAAAACGGACTTGTCCTACGCATGCATCGGTGTCGCTGCCAGACAGTACGGGTTCGTTGCCGGTTATCCTTTGCAGGGGACACGCACGCTGACGCTGGCGATACGTGCAGCGACGCGGGAATTTATTGGGCGGACATCTTCGACATTGTCCTGGACCCTCTTTGCTCTACGTCACGGTGATGCGAGGACAGACGTGCAGCCCCGGTGGCCGTAAACTATATTTGGGAGTTGCGCGGACAGGAGGAAGGGAAAAGTTTTCGGCCCGGGGCACTACGCACACCGGCAGGTCAAAGCATTACAAGCGTGGCACCTTCGCCGTTGTTGATTACGGCAAATGCACCGATATGTTTTAAACGGCAGCGTTGGGACCCCAGGAGCAGAACGGAGCAGTGCACGAGATCACGGGACCCCCCTTCCCGAGGAGTTTACCTAACTATGTCGCCGAGCCGGACCCGGAGGTTGTTCCTGACGACGCGGTTGATGCGGATCTTGTCTTCCGTGGTCGTGTCGTCGGAGAGGACGATGCAGACCGTGTCCCTCCGCTTCTTCCCTTTGAGGAGGACGGTGTCACCACGGAAGAGCTGCAGCTCATCCATCTTGGCCTGCAAGAGGGGGAAAAACACGTCCACGAGAAACGAGGGCCACCGTTACAACTCATTTTAGATGTGGAACGAACCTCGACTGCCGGATCGGAAGGACAGCCTCAACTAATCGGCGAGGGATGCAAACAGATTAACAGCCAAAGATGCAACGAGACAGAGAGAGAAATTTATAAAGCACTTTTGAATTTGAAAAAATTAAGTATGGGGGCCCCCGAGTTGTATTTTACCAAAGTCATGTAAGTGTGCTGGTTGGTCGGTACCTTTAATGTCACGTAACGACTCCCTTGGACAAGTGACGTGAATGACGTCGTATTGAAAAGAAGATTATTTTCAAAGTAAATAGTTGGATGCACAAATCCTTTGGCTCTTTCTTTGACATGTCTTGCTTCATAAATGCCGGTCGTTTTGATTTTATGTACAAAAATGAATGACTTTTGTTCAAGTCTTCATCGCAGGGAATAATTTAAGGTTACTGATTAAGAACAGGAATGCTGCTAATAAGCTAGAAACAAGCTACCGAACTAGATTACCGACTTACAATGGATAACAAACAATATTGACAACAAACAAAACAGGTTATTTAAATATATACTAGTGATAACAGCAAACAGACAGGAAGAACCAGATACTTTCTTATCCGTCTGTAACCTGTGGCGTGCGGCCCCTCCGCGAGACGCCGTGGGGGAATTATCAACTTTCGATTACCGGTACAGCCAAGAGGGAGGGGGTGGGTAACTGACAATGGTACACGTAGTTTTTTTTTTTTACCTGGGCCAGAGACACCACCGAGTTGTCCTCGTTGATGGCATCCTCGACGACGAGTCTGTTTGGCTTGGACTTGACTTTGAGGATCGCAGTTGCGTAGTCGTCACTGTTACAAGGAAGTACAGGGATGCGGTTCTTGAACGTTAAAGTTAGCGTGACGAGATCATAACGATACATATCACAAGGATACTGTAATCACAACTTCAAAGACACGAGACGACCCCCGGATTACAAAAAAAAATACAGCCCGCTTGGTACATTGCTGGTCTGAGCTACTGTACGAAACAACGGAGGTCTACATACATTACATGAACAGGTCTACAATACCGCCAGCGCAGTTAAAGGGTAAACAGTAACTGTATTAATTTGAATAGTAGTGTTCGAAGGAAAATTTTGCCAACAGTCCAAACATCATTGACCTCTGTTAGGACACAATCCTAACCCTAACCATAGTTGTGAAACATAGGTCAGAGTGAAAACTAGGAGTTACTGTAGCAACCCTAACTCTAGTTACGAAACATATGTCAGACTCAAGAGTGATAACCAGGAGTTAGCAAACCTAACCCTAGTTATAAATCATGTCAGAGTGATAACTATGACTGAATTAGCAACCCTAACCCTAGTTACGAAACATATGTCCGAGTGATAACTATGAATTAGCAACCCTAACCCTAGTTATGAACATATGTCAGAGTGATAACTATGAGTTAGCGAGATATAATCCTAACCGTAGTTTCATCATACTGTAAGTACGGACTGTAACAAGGGACTGTAATCAGGGACAGCAGAAACTCGCTCATTGGAATCTCTGTATTTTTCAACCATGGAAGATTTTCATGGAACACAGCTACAAAACTTTTAATATCTTCACAATCACCTCAGAATTCCAGGAGAACATGTTCCACTATGTACTCACTACTACTGCATGCATGCAAATTTCTGTTCTCCTTGTGGGTTAGAGTATGTTCTGTGGTTCGAAACTTTTCAAACACATGTTACACAGCCTAACACATACCACTGATACAATGTAAATGTCATGGAAAACTTTTGGAAACGGGTTACATTAGTAAACACACCAATCCTTATTATATGTACAGTATAGCAAACTGGTCTTCTAAAGGCAGATAGACACTTACCATTCTGTACCACAAAAGTAAATAGTTACACTGTATATGACAGTTACACAATCACATCACAACATGTACATTAAAACCCATTTTTCATTCGCAAAGTTTTGAAAATTACAAAGTACAACCTACAAACAGGTTTGAAGAATAAAGAGTTCAGTTTTACCGATGTAGCGAAAAAAGTTTTCATAGAAGAATAAATGCGAGGTTTTTGTGCGAGAGAAAATTGATGAGTGAAAATTTCATTCTCATTTCTATTCTCAAAACTAGGTTCTACAGGGCTTACTAAAATAGTGGGTAAAGAGCGATGGCTGCAACTCAACAATTATACCAGTACCGATGGAATGGTCTCGGTGCATGCATGCACTCCAAATCCGTTGGAAAGCTCTCGGTGCTTGCACTCCAAATCCATCGGAATGCACTCGGTGCAGCCACTCCGAATCCGGCATTGTCCGAGTGGCCCTGTCACCGGATACACACCATATACTCAAAATTGTTGTGATCCAGACGTCGTTGGTTTTTACAGAATAAGGCAGACAACAAATTCTTTTGATAAGCCGATTGTTACCTTACTGTAAGTTTGGCAAAAGTATTATACTAGCTTTGATTTTCACAATTAATTGCAGAACTCACCGGCCTAATCCCTATTGTATGGCAATAGACCCTTACATTGAGCATCATGTTATCACAGTGAGAGTACCATCAAATTTGGTTATTTTCAGTATAACTATCAAAGTAAATGAAACAGTATAGTATAGTAAATAAGGATCAGAAAGGACAATGTCCTCATAAAGGATCCTGAACCACAAAAACCCTAAATTCTACCAATATCAACGTTCCACTTAGCGTACAACATTCTTTATTTACAAAACAAACCAAAAAATTACTTAGGAAGTTAGGCCTAGGCTAGTTTATAGAATTAGAAAGGTTAATTTTTTTTAAGAGGCCGCTGTTTGCATGTACTCTAGTGTGCCTAGCATAACTGGCGAGTGGTATCTTGCTCTGATTTATTTTTTGCTCAACTTTGATGAGTCAAAATATTTTGAATTAATCTTATGATGAACAGCTAAGGCTTTGTCAAGTGTGCTAGTCTATTGGGAGTTACATAATTTCAGAAAGAGTGAGATAAAGACTTGAGAAAACAACGAACACGTAGGCTAAGAACACGATGTGTCACCATTCTCGACATAGTGATGGATGGTCACTTTTTTTTTCTTCAATTTTCTCATGAGTCACTGTAATTAAATCCTAGCGTTTTAGCCTAATTGTACAGTAATTCGTCCTCAACAATATCACTATCAAGTATCAGTAAAAACTCAGCAAAACAAAGCGAACTGCGTGAAGGACCAAACAATCGTTTCGACGGCAAAAAATTCAGTGACGTCCTAGGTTATGCCTAACTATGCCTAGTCTAGACTAACGTAATACTAATAGTAATTAGTACGTTAGTCTAGGCCTAGCCTAGACTAACGTAATACTAATTAGTACGGTAGTCTAGGCTAGGCCTAGCCTAGCCTACACTAACGTAATACTAATCAGTAGTAAAGTAAGTCTGCCTGTCGCAGAGGTAGTACTACTAGTACTAGTACGACTATTTGTAATTTATTTCAAATTCTAGTTGGTCAGAGAAGAAAACCCATAGTCACCCTGATTTTTCGGCCATCTTCGTATTGTCACGATGGTTTTCTTGTGTACTCATAACCCTCCGCAGTAAATGATTCGAGGAGGATTGGACTCGGTTTGGTTAGAATTCGGCGGTGCTTTGTCCCTCGCAGTCACAGTAAGTTGTGCCACAAAGAATGATTTTTTTTTTTTTTAGAATTTTTAGAGTGATGTGTTACTAGTAATACTGTAATAGTAAGTTAAGTTAGGACTCTTGGGGGGTTGACGGTGAACACGCACTTTCTAGTTTGACTTGTCCAAGTCGTTTTCGACTTGTCCGCACAAGGGCATGATTGTTACACTCCGCGGGTCACAAT
>JAODAG010282792.1:0-12744 GCA_027574785.1 Orphnurgus asper | reverse complement strand
TATGATTCAGTGCTTGTAAAAAGTTCAAACCTTAATTTCCATATATACTTATGGTGGTAGTTTACTGTGACAATTAAGTTGAACATGTCCATGCAGTTTCATACTTAATTCTTATTTCAGATAATAGCATGAAATGAAACAAGAATTAATATGCATGAAAATAAATGCTTGTCTCTGCAATTAAATAATGAATGAAATAGCTATCTTGCATATTTTATGCCTATTTCAGCGCTAAATTTCCAGGAAGGACTGAATAAATGGTTTGAAATATAAATTCATACACAGAACGGATACTAAGAAAAAGTCCCAATCGCACGCTCAGAAAAATGTCTAAGTCCCAATTGCACGCTCAGAAAAGTGTCTAAGTCCCAAATGCACGCTCAGAAAGTAAAGAAATATGTCTAAGTTTCAATCGCACGCTCTATGAGGCATTAATTGGCCCTGCACGTGTGCAGTTTGTTTGGAAATCCAACTACACGCGTACAAATTGCAAACATCTATTCATTTGCGCGCAACAGGAAGAGAGAGCGTACGGATTGCGTGCAACTTGTGCACAGACTGCATGCTCAAGCGTGCCATTTGCAAACATTCATCCTGTTTGCAAATGGCACGCAATTTGTTTGCAATTGGCACACACTTTGTACGCTTGGATTTGTACTAGGGAAATGGTGTTAATGTGGAACGTACAGAAAATCAAGGAAATGGCACTGAAAATGGAAATATATAAAGGCATGAGCACAAAGCAAAAGTAAAATGGCCATCTGTGTGACCCAAACTGCAGTACACTAAATTAATCGTTCAAACAAAGGCTGTAATGTTTACAGCTCTCTGACACGGATATCGGGCTGCAATGAAACACAACCTCCAATGAACAGAAAGTAGAACAAAATGATGCAAAGGACAAAGCAACTGTAAATAAATGACAAACCTCAGTTTATCATACACTATGTGAAGGAACTTGGCAATGACATTGAACTAAACAGGCTCAAAGGTGAATCGAGTTAAGTATATCACTCAGCCAGTCGAAAGTAAAACATTAATATCAAAAGGATAAAATGCACCTTTCACATCGATGAAGAATAAAAGAGATGGTATTAAAAACGATCTAACACGTGGGATTGCATGGATCCACGATGGACCCTAAAACCCTCCCGAGCAGAGTTAGAAAACATTTAATGGGATAATACTAAAAATTTATAATAATAAAAGCATGTCTAACTTTAGAGACCTGCAGCTTGCTTGTAGGCTGCCTGCAGCGGTGATATTCAAGCAATATTTGTCGTCTTTGATTTGTCGAGGCATGATAAAGGATGCTTGTAGACCCGCTGTACCGACATACTCGTCTGCACATAAATCCACAGTCAAACAAACATAGCCTTACGGTTCAGAGGAAATAAAGTGGTTTATGGCTTAGGTTAGTGCGGCGGCGATCATTTTCTTCTTTTTTTTCGCAAAAAGGAACGATTTAAATTTGAAGCTACTGTACGGCATGTTACCAGTGTCCGCAATTTCTGCACACTTGACAATTTGAATTACACGATTCACCTCCTAATCATAACTCACATACTCCATTATACTGAGGAACATTTCAATTTCGCCTGTCTTGTTTACAACCACTGTGAATCAAAGGTTACAGTTCACAACTCTTGTACTGAGGGACATCTCCCTTTCTATCCAAGTAATGGATTTCTCTGTTATCAACCACTGTGATTCAGATGTTACAGATCACCTCCTAGACACAACTCTTGTATTGAGTGACATCTCCATTTCTATCCAATTAGGTAGCGTTGGTCTCATTTTACCTGTGAATCACATGTTACAGTTCACCTCTCACACACAACTCTTGTATTGAGGGACATCTCCATTTCTATACAATTAGGTAGCATCGGTCTCGTTTTACATCCACTGTGATTCAGATGTTACAGTTCACCTCCCAGATACAACTCTTGTACTGAGGGACATCTCCATTTCCATCCAATTAGGTAGCGTCGGTCTCGTTTTCCATCCACTGTGATTCAGATGTTACAGTTCACCTCCCAGACATAACTCCTTTTACTGAGAGACGTCGATGGTCGGGATATCAGCGAGTAAGGGTGGGTGTTAATTCTCAGAGGGCTGAGCACCTCACACATCGACTTCAGGTCTTGCTGCGTTACTAGTCCAAACAGTTCCACTGCTTTCAGATGTTCCAGTCGTCTTAAACATGTCATTCTGAACAGAAGGAAAGCATGAATGATGGATGTAAAGAAAAATAGTTTTACAAACATGATCAAAGCATTCAAAACCTCATTTACCTGATGGTATACACTATGTAGAAGCTAGCTAAAGAACTGTATGTTGTTTTCCTGATAACTATACAAAAAGCATTGATAACCTAGAAGACACATCAATATTAATCATCATAATTTACTCTAAGAACAGAAACCATACAAATGAAGACGGAGGAAATTAACTGCTGTATTCATTACAATTTGGCGGATTGACGTGAACCTGCCGGAAACACAGGTACAGACAGACTTTAATTATGCCTCCCAAAATTTGTATTTGTGCTGTATGTAGTACTTTGCTCTGCATTTCTGGTATACATAACAAGCCATTGAATTTCTGTTTTCACCAGCTAGAATGACTGGCAGAAACAATGCCACTTGTTTGCAAGTGAAAGTGTGCAGGGATATCCGGTCTGCTAGTCTTGATACAGATCACATAACACTTTGTTGTAACGCTTTGTTTGTAAGCTTCACTTCGGGTGTTTTCCGGTCTTTGAATGTCGTTTGAACTTTCAACAAATTAGGATTACATTAATTGAGAAATGTGCAAACTTAATAAATATCGTATAAACTACGTCCCAGTCTAATCCAAATCATACATGTTGGGGAGCCAAACTGCTAAAAATAATATTGACATCCAAACGTTATTTTTACGTTTTTATGACGCCCGCTAACCAAAACCGATACTTCAAAGTGTAGCAACAGTACCTAGAGGTCAAGAGCATTCCAAAAGGCATTATTTTTGCACTTAGAGATGCCACATTGATTCAGGCAAAATACATTCCACTCATCCACTCTCAGCGATCAGAAATTCTTTGTAACATCTACTCTACAGCATCACTGAAGCTTGAAAACGGTGACCAATTAACTCTTATTAGAATGTAGCAAAACCATCAATAATATGCTATACACTTGATCAATCTGCAGGGTAGCGTAAAGTGGTTTCTTTTCTAGGGAACGTATTCATGATGTTATGAGTTTATGAATGTATGAGGTAAACACCTTTATAGAAGCTGTTATCAGTGAAATAAATGATATATATATATGCAGTGTCCATTGTTTACGACTTTCACCTTGACAACCAGAGCATTGGTGGATTAATATCTTAGCTAGTCGTCGACAAACACAGGCAAGGAGCCTTTTGCATTGTGGATATGTTATTATTAATTGTTTGTTGTTACTTACAATTGCGTAGGGTTAGGAATCCTGTAACAGCGACACAAGGACAAGTGCTGAAGGCTTGGTAACATTTCCAAGTCTGCAAACATGCTTCCCGTCAAACTGGATCCATCGCCGAGATCCAATTCCATAAGGCTTTTGCAACGAGCTGCTAAAATTTCAATATCTGAAAACAATCAGGACAGTAGCATAAACATGTTAAGCTGGTCATAGAAATGCCTCTTCCTTCCACACCACGATCATGTCTGCGATGTTTCAAAGGCCATTTCAATATCGCTCAACAATCCAGAGAGTTGCAGAAACAGAAAAAGGACTAAGCATCTTGGTATCCTACAGTATTTGTTCCCATGATGTTTAACTCCTTTCTGGAACACCATCTCTGTCCTAACTTTATAAAGTCATATAAAACTTTTAACATTTCATTGAGGTGTAAATACAATTTCTTACAGTTTCTTACACATTTCTTACATATATGTCAAGAAATTAATTGATTGTCAAGTTTGTACTGCAGAGAAAAGCATGTCGATAAACTTTCACTGACCAGTCAGTTAATTGCCTTGCCAAAGACTGGCCATCAAGGTCAGGGGACAAGATCTTTGTTTATAAGTTGTGGCAGTTAGGTACTATTCTCTTGTCACTACCTTCAGCAATGTTATTACCTGCACAAAAAGGATTCTGTGGGTGGTGGATCAATAGACAGACTTGTCCTCCCCAAAGAATAAACACAAAGCCATCGCATCCGTACTGAAGTGGCTGAGAGGTTAGTTAAATTTCATGAAAGGGATCTTTGATTGGGAACTAGACTGTAGACACTTCTAACAATGAACAGTTTAAATTTCCCTAATTATATACAGTGCAATAAAAACTCTGTACAATATAAGCCAGGCATGGACCAACTGGTGGTCCATGGGCAGGAACCGGCCATAAAGAGATTATACGTCCAGCATACGTGGAGGTTACTGAATACTTCCTGCTACTGAATACTTCCTGCTACTGAATACTTCCTGCTACTGAATACTTCCTGCTACTGAATACTTCCTGCTACTGAATACGTCCTGTGGAGGTCATGGTTGCTGGCTCAATGTGGCTCTCAAGTGATGAGTAGCACATATGTGTTAAAGTGCCCGTTTTCAACATTGAGAAGCGGCCATTCCAAAAGTGGAAAATGGGGCGATGGATATCCCCATCCTCTCCCCTATATAGAAACGTTTTTTTGGTAAAGTACCGTTTTTTTAAAGTTCAAGATCCACAGGCACAGTGCCATATTGATCCTCCTTCCAGGTTTCCAACATTTTGTACCGAGCGTACCCAACTTCCTGTTTCATGTCATTCAACACATATGGTCACCGATGTACATAATTAGGGCATCATGATCATGAGTCTATCAGTTCCTGGTTTTGCTACAATTGTCAATTGTGGTTTAGGGGGCAGAGGTAGCTTTCTGAAATTGATTTTGTGTATCTAATAAAACAAGGCAAGGACCATTTCTGTCAATCAGGGACAACAGAAGACATTCGCATATTATCGTCAGTTTCAAGAATGGCAACTTATTTGTGGACCTTGCTTGCGCAGGATGCATTTCTACCATTTCAACGTAGTACTATAGCAACAGTGAATGAGGTCTCTCCTTCCTTCATCTGTTTATACTTGACATCTCCATCTTTTCATTCGTTTCTTCGCAGTCACATCACAAAGTTATTCACTCTGTTATTCAGTATCGCGTACTATCGATCAGCGCATTGTTTGAACGTCCATATGAGATAACCCACGTTTAGAAAGGACCTGTAGTGCTGATGTTTCTATTTCTTTTAGCAACTAGCATGCACAGGTTCCTTCGTCGTACAATTGTAAAGGGACTGGGGGTGGGCGGTTCGCTCAACCTGACGTTGCAGGCGTTCGCATTGGCACCATTGCAGATAACCTTTGGTCAAGTCGGCACAACCCACTGACTTTGAGGTCAGGTTGTAGCTTCCAGTTGTATGCACGGTCCCCTGCCTCCCATCTGCATCCCTACAAATTAATCGACGATTGACCAACTGGACTGTTGAAGCTCAAATTGATTACGTGCAAAAGGTGCCCCTAGTCTCCACCCTATAGTCTAACATAGGGGGGAATGCATCTATTCTATTTCCCCATTCAATCGTTACGCTATTGGAATAGCAGATGTAGCTCCTTTATGGTGTCTCACCGTAGTGGGCGATGGAACTTGTGGATGTATCACAATCACAATGTGGCTCGCGAAAGGAATCACGATGCCAATGCCTGGTGTACTGATCTCGAAGAACATGTTATGCCACACACAGATATTTCTTCTGTCGGATGAGGATGCTAAAATAGCAGTCTCGAGAGCAGCATGGAATGACTAATTAACTTCAGCCTCGTTAACATTGGTCGAAAAGATAAGGCTTGTTAAAGCTGGCATTCATCCACGATCAACAGGGTTGTTTAGTAAAGCCTATGCTGATTCCACCCCTATGATATCAGATGCATGCATGTTTGGAGGCCATTACAGTCGAGGTCAATGTAATTGAAGAAATTTGTCTCGCGTTTTATATATTTTAGAAGTTTTGTTAACCTCGCTCGTAATTATGCTAAACGCATAGGATGTATTTCTATTGTTCCCTCCAATACTTGGTTGCTGAGCATGCATGTAATGGTCTATTAGGTCAATTAGATTCATTTAAGGGTCTATTAGACCCATATAATGGTCTATTATATATAACAGTGAAAGGGTCTGTTGGCCCAGCGTAATGGTCTGTTGCCCCAGCGTATGTGTCTATTTAGACCCATGCAAGGGTCAATTATTGCTAAATTAAAAGAAAGGTATCCAATCCTCCTAGTTGTGGAATCAGTAATATGCCGTGTAATTATAAAATCACAACAGGAAGCACACATACTTATAAATTCCACTGCACTGATTGTCAAATTCCCAACAGGAAGAAATTCAGTTCCTTCCAGAGAAACTGAAACCAGATGTCATCAATCAATCATTTGTCAGACTTTGAGAACAGTATAGGCAATAATTTTCACTTTCATTAAAACTTTTTATAAACCATGAGACCATACATGATGCATTATGTTGACCATATATGCTGCATGTATGCTGGCCATGTATGCATGCTGCATGGATGTTAGCCAATATATATATGCAGCATGTAGGCCTACATTGGTAATATGTGCTGCATGTATGTCGGCCATGTGTGTTACATGTATATTTGCCATGTATGCTACTTGTATATATTGGCTGTGCATGTATGCTCCATGCAGGTATATTGGCTATGTATGCTACATGTATATTTGCCATGTATGCTACATGTATATTTGCCATGTATGCTACTTGTATATATTGGCTGTGCATGTATGCTACATGCAGGTATATTGGCCATGTGTGCTACATGTATATTGGCTATGTATGCTACATGCAGGTATATTGGCCATGTATGCTACATGCAGGTATATTGGCCATGTATGCTACATGCAGGTATATTGGCCATGTATGCTACATGCAGGTATATTGGCCATGTATGCTACAAGCAGGTATATTGGCCATGTATGCTACATGTATATTGGCCATGTATGCTACATGTATATTGGCCATGTATGCTACATGTATATTGGCCATGTATGCTACATGTATGTTGGCCATGTATGCTACATGTATATTGGCCATGTATGCTACATGTATGTTGGCCATATATGCTGCATGTTTGTTGGTCATGTATACTATCATTAAATTCATTTAAAAAACATTAAAATTAAAGTTTCCAGGACCCAATGCAGGTCAAGACCTTCAGCCAAAGGCATGCACCGTGACTCTGTGCCAGCCATTGATAATATCATGCCATCAGTGGCTCTGACAACAAATCTCCTACCACTGGACTGGAGGATGCATGGTGCCTAAGAAATGTTCAACATGCAGTACAAGTGTCCTCGGGTGGATATTAAGTTTATATAATGGCTATCCTGCTATATTCTCCTAACTTTATAGTTATGCATGCATAATTTATTATATCCAGACTATAGGATGTTACATTTGGCCCTTTTTGCCTGGCCCTACCCACGCATTATATATAATACATCAAGACTGTACTTGTTGAACTTTTGGCCCTTCACCTCATACATTATTAATTGATACGATAGAAAAAAAAAATTATTTATGCCTCGAATCCACTTTTGAACCATTCTTCACCCAACTTGACACTACCATCAAAATTGAAATCATAACAAAAGATATTCATATCGGTATATTTGGAAGCAATACCTCTTAACCCATTGAGTCCCAACGCATTCTCCTATGTACCAACGTCGCGTACACGTGAGTGCTTTCCCGTTACATATCGCCTTCATTAAAAGGTTGTATAGACAAATGGAGGGTGTAGTTTCATTTTATTGTAATAGAAAGTCTCGGCAAACGTTTACACCTTAAATTAAAAATGGTGGGGTCCAAGTAACATTTTTGTAATAGGGAATTCAAAACGGCAAACTTAGTTTGAGTTTCAAAGATGGCAGCGCCCATACTCAAAAATTTTCTCTCAATAAATAATCCGACTCGGATGACCAATATTTCTTTGCACAATTAGCAGCAATGAAATTAGCGATATCAATGATATTGGTGATGCGACTGAGGATTTTATAGATATCTGTGACTTATATTCGCGATTTATAGGTTGATTAGAATCGGACCTTTGCAAACCGAACTTTGTGTTACGAGTTATACGATTTTCTGCTATTGACAGGTTGGTTATGTTATAAAGACATCATGGCCTAGAAACATTTACCATATATTTGCATTGTTATTTTTACAACTGAAAATTTGACAAAACCGGACATGTGGCATTAGCTTACACATTAAGACAAGCCTACAAGTTCACATTTTTATCTAGGTCTACTCTGGAATTGAATGTTCATGGCCCAATATATTACGTAGAAAACATTATAGATTTCCAAAAAACATTGTAAACACATAAACATGATAACAATACCATGTTTCTTTTGATAAATTCATATTTTCAGTGTTTTATTGCATTTTCATTGTTTTATTGTTAATTCTTGCAAATTAGATGAATGATTTTCCAACTAATTTTAGTAAAATTTCCATAGCATCAAGAAAATGTATAACTTTTATCATTTTTCTCCTATTATTACCTCAAGAGATGACTTTGAAGTTGAATAGGGGAAATTTAATTTGGTAAAAACCCTGTGGGATTTCTGGAGAATATGCACAGTGAAAAACCCTGTGGGACTCAAATGTGTTAAAGTGACACTTCATTTGATCAATATGTTTTATCTATTATATGTGCTTATAAATCACAAACAACTAAGTCTGTATATTGGGTAGCCAAAGTTTAATGGCCAGACAAGATGAAGACTGTACATGTGAATATCACAAAATTATCGACATACACTCAATGATGCTCCCCCGCATGCGAGCCAAACATAATTACCAGGAAGCTCATACATTCCGGGCTATCTGCCAGCTATGCAGAAAGATGATTGTCCGCACGACACCAGAACATTGCTGGACCGTTCCTGGAAAAAGGAACTGGTTGTCAACTAGAAAATGTAGTTACAAAAACTTTTTGGTTTCTTTCTTTAGTTAGTATCACATTATATGTGAACAGAAACCCGGGTCAATGAAGAGATCTCTGTACTACGATCGTCAAGGGGTGGTCCTAATGTGCATTACCAACCATGTTACCAACCATCTCCCATACTGATACCAGCCGTCTAGAGGACAGTGTGCATACGAACGAGGACACAATGTAAAGATTATACTTAGTGCAAGGGCGAGGCCAGCTTAGGAAACATCCTCACACAAAAACTTGGTTCCTTAATCAGATTTTAATCCAGAAAACAAAGGAAATCCAGGGGAGGAATGGGTCGCATTTACAATGCAGTATTAAGCATACAGGAAGCTCACTGCCGAATAACGAGTAATATATGAAATGTACCATGGCTGGTACAAATTCCATGGACCAAGGGGTTGAATGCACTAATATATGAAATGTACCATGGCTGGTACGAATTCCATGGACCAAGGGGTTGAATGCACTAATAATATATGAAATGTACCATGGCTGGTATGAATTCCATGGACCAAGGGGTTGAATGCACTAATATATGAAATGTACCATGGCTGGTACGAATTCCATGGACCAAGGGGTTGAATGCACTAATAATATATGAAATGTACCATGGCTGGTATGAATTCCATGGACCAAGGGATTGAATGCACTAATAATATATGAAATGTACCATGGCTGGTACAAATTCCATGGACCAAGGGGTTAAATACACAGTACTATATGAAATTTACCATGGCTGGTACAAATTCCATGCTCTCTGCAGTGGCAGAGCTTAGGGATGCAACCTGGGGGAGGGTATAGACTTTGGAGGACTGTATCGGGCCAGGCTGGGGGATGAGGAGTGATTGTACAGAAGTTGATTCAGAGGGTACTGAAATGTGCCCTAATGGTAGGGTCTGAGGCTAGGAGATGGGGTGTTTAAAATGCTTAACATGCAAACTTTCGTCCTGTTATTTAAATTTTTGGATTGGAGATTGACCCATTATTCACCCTAAAGCGGAGTAATACAGATGACACAACAACAACGGTAGTGTTTGAATTTGTGTGCCGAAACACACATTTTATTTAAAACCTTCAAAATACAGTGTACTATCCACGCATGACTAGTACACCTTCAATCCTGATGAAAGTATGTTTAATTTCGAACTTGTAAATTTGTGGCACATTGAAAAGAAAAATAAATATCAGTGTACATATTTCAATGTTACTCCAAAGAATGTTTACAATAGCATCAAATAACTGAAGGCTGATTCAAGAAGAGTGTAAGCACCAGCTGCTAAGTTCATCATTAACTTCGAATGTGTAACAGTGGGTAATTTGACATAACCTTACCACAAAAGTTTTCTTTAATTAACCATAGTTGTTTAATTCCATCTTTCACAAATAACTTTAGGCTACAGCTGGTCTAGATCTTCAGTACCTGCATAGGATAGGAAAGTACATATATATAAAATATATATACCAAAACAGGTCAATATGATGTATACAAATCATTAGGGCTGGTTCTCAATCCAGGGAAACAGCAGAAACACTGTTTATGAATTCTTTACTTCACAGTACTGATTGAAGATGAATTTCTGGCCAGCCTTATTTACTTAATAAGAGGTTTAACTGCCTGTGGAGCAGGGAGAATATAGAAATAACAGGCTCATGCAAGTTGCAGTATATGACAAGTCTATTGATGTGCATCATTGCATGGTGCACAAAGACATATTATAGGGACTGTTTGAATAGTGCTTACTGTATTCCAAAGCTGGGTATGCCCTATCAAGAATGATCAAGCATAATGTGTGTAAAGGTATAAAGTATTTACAAGGCATCAAAATCCTTTATGTAAACCAGGAGGTACTGGGAGTCTGTGGTTTCTCCAGATGATGATATGTACCATTAGGTCTTTGTGTCGCTGTAGTTAATATAAATTTAATATATGACAGCAATCTTTCGTGACTTTCACATTTTGCATACAACCAATTAATTTCAACAATTTTTCAGTTAACAAAAACCTAGCTACTCGGACAAATATTTCAACACTGGATTTGTGGAACAATTCATAACTAATAGCTGCCTAAGAGTGTCGGTCATTGTGAATCAACAACTCATGCAATTATATACTTTAATAAAACAGAGTTGAGTGTATTACAACCAAGGGAGTTGTTAATTAGGAGATACAACTCGACTAGCATTTAATACGGTCAATATTTCTTTGAATCTCCTTATCACAGTTAGATGATTTAATTCCCAGTTATGTTGTTGGTTCTTTTAAGTTACTTCCCCTTCTTCAGAAAGTTTTCTTCTCACACCAAACCAAGTGCTTTAAGCCTGTGCACCAACAGAAATATAATACACTCGGTTACCGCCTGTGTCACCCCATTGCCAGTTCTCCCCCAGTTTGCCCACAAATTACCAGTTCTCCCACATGTACATGCCAGTTCGCCACCGAGTACCTCAGCAGTACGCCCCCAGGTACCACTAGATCTCCCCTGTGCCTTGTGTCGACCCATTTTATATTAAAATTGTCGTCTCCCAACATTATTAGCAGGCTCAGGGCAGGCAGGATATTTTAATGTTTAGAACTGATTTTATCTGACGATGTTTAGGAAAAAATATTGGCAGATCAACCAAAAGATATAGTTGACAAAGTTGTCATGGGGTGTGCAATATATCATATAATATATATTCGAAGTGCAATAATTTGGAGCTACTCAGTTGGGAATCTGACCTCTACATATAACCTTCCATCACATAGAGCACATAAAAAAGTCACTCACCTGTAGAGCTGTGTTGAGTGCCATGTATCATCTTGACATATTCGCCACAGAGAGATTAAAATCCAAAGCAGCCGAATGCCCACGATGGCCCTCCCAGCCGCACACAAACTACCAAATGCATGCCGACATTATGTACAATGAGAGTGCAACCAGGTTGTTCTGTGAAGTGAGAAAGGTACTTGTTTAGCATACACTTCTTTATTGTTTAGTAATAGGCTCAATATGGTATATATAACATATAGGTTGATAAAAGTGGTTAAATCTTCATATATCTTGACTGACTACTAAAAATCTTATCTTTTACTGAAGATTATCAAACCTGTGCATCATGATGCCACATATAACGACGACAACCACAGTACCAATTAAATCATCATGCAATTAATTGTCTAGGGTGGAGCACACTTGCAGAAAATCTAACAAACCTTCTTACCATAGTACGACCCTTGTAGGCAATAGAATTGTAGAAGTAGGTCAGATGCTTCAGTCAAATCAGTGGATGAAATATTGCCCAAGAGAATGGACATCACCCTTGACAGCATCAGCAAGTGCATGTAATGTTCTCTCTGGAGGTACATTCATCATAAGTACATGTGGTCCGTACAGCAGAGGAAGTTCCTGTATTCAGATGCTGAGGACATGAAATAAAATGTACAAAAACTGAATTATGAGTCAAAAGTCAACTCAAAGCAATAGCATACATCCAATTGTCATTTGTATCGTTGTTTGAGTTGTACACCATGGTCGTCGATAGCGTTGGGCCGATTACCCTTATAAAAAAATTTTGCTAGATCTCGCGAGAAATTTTGTATTTCTCGCGAAATCTCGCGAGAAATTTTGTATTCCTCGCGAGAAGTTCATGAGATCACATGAGATCTCGCGAGAAATTCACGAGATCTCATGAGATCTCGCGAGAAGTCCATGAGATCTCGCGAGAATACATCA
>JAODAG010282680.1:0-12745 GCA_027574785.1 Orphnurgus asper | reverse complement strand
TACTCATCTCTACCGACCTAGTACTCATCTCTACCGACCCAGTACTCATCTCTACCGACCTAGTACTCATCTCTACCAATATGGTACTCACTGGCCTCTATCCCCAAGTACTCATCTGTACCCCAGTATACTCAACCCCAAGTACTAATATGTACCCTCAGTACTAATCTACTAATGCAGTACTAATCTCTTCCAACCTAGTCCTCATTTCTACTGAACCAGTACCTTGTAAGTACTCATTTGTATCCCCAGTACTCATCTGTACCCCCAGTATACTCAACCCCAAGTACTAAATTGTACCCCCGGTACTCATCTATAACTGATGCAGTACTAATTTATACCAACCAAGCACTACTCATCTCTACTGACCCAGTACCCATCTCAACCCAAGTATATACTCATCTGTACCTCAAGTACTATTTTGTACCCCCAGTACTCATCTACTGATGCAGAACTAATCTCTACCAACCTAGTACTCATCTCAACCAAAGTACTCATCTCAACCCCAACTACTCATCTCTACTAAACGAGTACTCACCTCAACTGACCCAGTACCCATCTCAACCCAACTACTCATCTCTACTAAACCAGTACTCACCTCTACTGACCCAGTACCCATCTCAACCCTAAGTACTCATTTCAATCCCATGTTAAGTACTCATCTCTCCCCCTAGTTAGACAGTTGCCTTTGGAAGAGTCACTTCTTTACGATGGCAGGTAGTTATGTGGTAATGTGAAGTTTACATTTACAAGAAGGATCCAGATTATAGAGTGTGGCCAATCGAGGGAGGGCCTGCTTCAGTCCAAAGGTCGCTGGTTCGATCCTGCAGGCATGCCTACATGATGCTTTGCAGTGGCGACAGGTAAATTTGGTCGTCCATTTGTGTTGAAATAACTTCACTCGGCACGATTACCATGGACCATTGTTTCTTTAGGAGTCTGAGAGTCCCGTACCCTTACTTAGCTAAACTATTTAGAATGTTCTGAAAAAAGGAACCCATGGAAGAGAGAGATTGCCAGAGGCAAAAAAGTATGAATAAAAAGAACAATTTTGTGAATTATCTTCTTGATATTTATGTCCAAGAGTTATTCAGTTCTTATTGTAAATATTTATGTAAAGCCAAATTAAACGGTGGCCAATATTTGCTGTACAGCCGTTAATTTAATGGACCTCTACAGAACAGCAGACAAAGAACTTGAATGAACTCATAAAATTAAAACAAAATAAACCGGAAAACAATGTGAAACAAAATCCCGAGAGAGATTGAAACTTTCTTTGAGCGCGTGAAATATTTGAAATCACGTCCATCATTGTACTTGGAATGCCTCGGTTATTTGTTCTGCTTCAGATCTATAAGCCCGGTCAGTGGAAAACCATGTAGAGATACATATTGACCACGAACTGGCAACAAAATTAGTGACTCCACTTAGCAACCCCATTATAATCACCCCTCTCACTATATCTGTCTAGATCAATACGAATGGCGGTGCCAGCTAAACAACATCACAACGCATTGAAGGTTGAGGGACATTACCATTTTGCTTTTAAGAGCTAACAATTATTTTGCAATGGAAAGATGGGGCACGGGCCGAATCAAATTTTTTGAAAGGTTGCCGGTGGTCATGCTGCCCCCCCCCCCCCCCAGTGAACTTGACAGTGCATACTGTCAGCAAAATTAGACACATGCCCCATCTAGCACCCCCCCCCCCTTCAAATATTTAAAGACGCATTACAGTGGCACCCAAACACCCTACCAAAAATGTATGGCATGATTGATGATGCCACTGCCACTCAAGCCCTGTCTCAGAAGTTATCCAGATTTATTGATATCTCTCATCTCAAATACGGGAACACTAAAAGTGGACAAATGGATCCTGTCATCATGGTTTCCCGTAGATATAATATTTGGGTAAATTTACTACACAGTATTAAAAAACTACATAGTAGTTTACTCTCACCACAATATCTTACCTACTGTACAAAATGGACGATTGTGCCCATGGTAGGGTGAGCTGAGTAAACCATGTAATCTGGTCAACAACTAAAACTACAAACCTACATGAATTTTCAACAGAAGAGAAACAAAACGTAAGAAAATCAATACATCTACAACTAATAGCACTCTAAAAATGAAGGAAAAATGAAACTCTGAATACAAGTTATTTACATTTCCTGAGAATAATGTTCAATACAAACGTACCTTGCATAAATTCATTGTACTATAGGTAACATACATGCAGTTCCTGTTTATATAACACCAAATACATTTATACCTACTGTCAATCTTTGGAATTGTTTGGTTGGAGCTCTGACACATGGGTTCATAACTTTATCCCTCGTTAAAAAATCTCTGTACATGTTAATAGGGAAACATCATCAGTGCTTGTAAGAAAAGAAAACATGATCCTTCATCCCCACCAATTCTCATCTGTTTTTGAGCTACACTGCTAAGATAATTAACTAATTAATTATATACAATTAATGCTTCTTTTCTTAAGTTTAGGGTATACTCTCTCAAAGAGGCCTTTCAATAACGATTTAAAAAACAAACAATTTTTGTAATGTCCATTAATTTACTCAAAAGGTTGGTTGACAACTTCAATCCAATAATACCTTCAAACAATTTCTGTATAGACTACCTTTCCCACAGTGATTGCAGTCGCTTATGTCTGCACCATTTTTTAATATCTTAATATCCGAGTTTGAACATTGGACATTTAATGCGAGTACAATTAAGGTCAATACGAGATCATTGGTTTGTTGCGGCTTGGCAATACAGTGTCATGGTTGTTTGATTATGGTTCTCCAATGGAGGTCCAAGGTTTGACCATGAAATTCCACAGCTTGGCAACAAGAATCCCATGGTATGGCCACACAGTTCTGCTGCCTGATAGGAGGCACTCACCACAGAGGAAAACTTAGTTTAACATCACCGTAACAACTATGCTCACGATTTAGCATGGAGGTAAAGGGGAAGTTACCTTTCAGTACATCATACCTCATACCCTCAAGTTAGGTCAGCTAAGACCAAGCTAAATTACAACAATTGTAGAGTAGAGTTTATATTGAATCATGCAAGAGTACAAATCTGCTCTTGAACAATATCCATTACCACAGATATCTCACTGGCAGTGTGTCTGTCTCAGACTCCCAAGTCACTTACTGAGATATACTTCAGGTAAGAGTAGACCACCTCAAATATAGGGTATTTGAGTATGTATAAGTTAGGGGATAGGCTAGTATCTACCTACATGTACCCACACTATATTTGAGGTAGTCTTACGCACCCACTTATTGTAGTCTTCAACGACAGCTTACAGAGTTTACGCTGTAGAAACAGTTCTTTTCATGACATTATACAGCATGATAAACTAATATGCAATTTTTTCCTTGGGCTAATGTTTGAGAAAAAACTTCGGTCAACTGCTGCAAGCCAATAACATGACCTTGTTTATCATAACCTCCATGATCAAAAGCCACAATTATCTGAAAGACAAACTTCATTCCAAAAATTCTCGGCAAGTAAACCCACTCGAAGATCAGGTCAACACTAACTACCATTTTAGATGACAATACACCATACAAGGATTACGATACCAGACTACAATCTTCAACTAACATTTTGCTACTAAAAGGAAACCTCTCATCCGACAGTTTGAGTGAACAAGGTCATGCTACACATAAATCTTGCAGACGAAGATAAAAATGCTGTTAAAAATCTCATCTCGAAATGCATTGCTATTATAATTGTGCAAATGTTAGAGAAATTTCTTCTTCTTTTTTATCAGTGAAATGTTATCCTCACTGAGTTAGACGTTTACAGACCTGAAAGGGTCGTCTTTATCCATGTGAACCTCCTTGTAGTGCTGGTTAACCTTACACCTGGTATCCGATTTGAAATCACACAGCTGACACTTCTGAAGTTGGTTCTCTTTCTTCTGGTGCCGATGCATCTTGCGGGGTTCTGCCGTATGGTAGTCACAGCTCCAACAACAGAGGACTGTCCGACCAGACTCGCGGAGTATCTGTCGACTGCACTTCAAGACTGTCTCACCATACTTGACGACCTGGTCACTGGTCTGGCATCCATTCTCTGGAGTGGGGGCAGAAGCACTGGTTGAGGCTGGAGATGGTGGCACAGCCTCCACGGGAAGATACTTGTCACTATTATTTCCTGACGTTGTCCTTGAGGCAGCCCTGCAGACGGTGGGAGGTGATGCAATGGGTGATGCTACAGCAGCTGAAGATGGTGCACGTGCATCTGCCTCTTGGTTGGGTCTTGCTCCCAGGGAGTCTAGGTGGCTACTTGGCACAACTGGTGAGGGTACAGAAGTAGGCGGAAGAGAACCCGATCTTGCAGGAGACAGCACTGCAGGGATACTCCTGGAAGAGGCTTTGATCTGCAAGGATGAACCTGGAGTTGCATTGGGCACAGCTGGTCTGGTCGTTGAGGAGACACTTGAAGCAGCAGGCCGATTTGGCACAGGTGGTGCAGTTGTCGTTGTGGCAACTACACTACCCGATGAAACTACATTCCTAGGTACACTTCTAGTAGATGGTCGAGTCTGAATAGATGATCTAACACTAGAGGTTGTAGAGGTTGGTTGAGAAATATTTGAAGCTACAACAGCTGCCTGGGATGGCACAGTACCAACGTCTGATGCCCTGTTGCGATCTACATTAGCAGTTTGCTTTAGATGAGAAAAAGCACCAGGCCTACGATGGAGAATATTAGTCAGAAGGGTTGGAATGCTTCTGTCTTCATGTGGTGGAGAATGACCTATTCTCCCAGAACAACATGTATCTAACCTATCCTCCATAACTGGATATGGATATGACCCTGTATGGAGACCACCAGTAAAACCAGGAGGTCTTTGAAAGTTGTGCATGGATGAAGGCATCTGTGGACTGTGCAGCATGTTGCTATGAAGGTGTAAGTGGGCACATGATCTAGGAGACAGTAAAGATAAGTCACTATGTGATGGAGCAGGGCTGGGAGACATACTCAGTGGTTGGTGAAGACCTCCATAATGTGGGTAATACATGTGGCTATGTTGACCATGGTATGTCCCTCCAGGCTGGAAAGGGTGTGGATGGGTAGAGTGGTTATGAGCTGGTGGAATTCCCGATGGCATTGAGCCATGCATGCCAATACCAGGGCCAGACATTGGACGTGGAAAGCCATGCATCGGATGCGAGGGCGATTCATGCATTGGCAATGGTGGTACACTATTCCGACAACCAAGAGGAGGGACATAAGACATCGGGTATCCCGATGATGGACGAGATACATTTCTACCCAAGCTTTGGGCACCATGGAGGTGCGGTCCAGAAGACGTAGCTAGAGTTTCTTCCCTCCTAAGATCATGACCAGTGACACTCTGTGTTGATGTCTCTTGACTCCTATTCTGGATGGAACCTGCAACACTGCTTCCACGTCTAGCAGAGGCCGACATGCCAATTGTTGGTTTTGAAGACGACACTTCCCTACTTGAGAAAGGAAGACTGTTTGTATCTTTTCTAAAGTTCCTCTGCCCAGACCCTTCCCTGCCATTTCCAGTTATGTTACTTAGGAGAGGCACTGACTGAACAAGTCCTCCACCACTCCCTCTTTCCTGCACCTCACTGCTACTTGAATTTTCTTTTGATTGGTCTCTTATCCTCCTAGTAGATTGTTCCTGGGGGAGGTTACTCTGTTTATCCAGGCTTGCTTGAGACCCATCGTGGTTAGCAATGGTTCGCCTAGATCCATGAACGTCAAACCTTCCTACTATACTCGTACCATCAGATTGTGCTGAGACAGGACACTGGAAGGGAGCCCTCGATGTTGTTGAAGTAAATAGTTGGGTAGGCAAGCCTACAGTTGTTGATGGGTATCCATGATTGTCAACTCTTGTCCTGCCCGACGGCTGTCGAATGTTACTTTGTGACTCCTTTGAAAAAGAATTAGGGGGAACATATGTGGAATTTGCCCTTGGTAATGCAGGTTGATAGGGTGCAATTGAGTGGAAAGAGGGATAAGGATTAATATGATCACCACCTGCATATGTTGAAAGGCGTGCTGTTGGAGGAACATAGCCCATAGATGTCCCGATGGTTGTCGGTGGATACAAATTGTTACGAAACTGGCTTTCATGACCCTGGATTGATTGTGATGAAGGGGTGGTCCATCGAACAGATGTTCGACCTGGAGTGTGGTTTTCACTAATTATGTGCGATCCTCCTTGGCCACTTGGGGGAAGACTGTTGCTTCTACCAAGGGAGGATGGGGCTGAAGCAGAAGCAGTAAATTGTCTCTCCTGTTGAGGCCTGAAGAAACCGGATGCCGGTGGTCTACTAAAAATATCTTCACTATCACTGTCTGAAATGACAGGAGAAAGAACAAACCGATCCATGTCTTCTGCATTGTGAGCATCAGAGGGGCTGGGGGCAGCTCTCAGAGGTACAATGACGTCAGTCTCATAATTCCTCTGCTGCAAAGCTTCGGATGATGTTGACACCTCCGACCTGGAAGTAAATGCAATCTCAGGGACTGTGCTTGAGGAAGTGTCTTTATAGCCACTCTCATCTCTTTCTCCACTTGTGTCACGATGAGGTATCCCAGAATGGATGGGCATAGGCGATTGGCTGGAGTTGTGGTTGACTCTGGAAGGCACTACAGCAGCTGAAGTTGATATAGTCGGGGTCTCCTCATTCCTGCTAGATGATTCATTACCAGGGAAAAGGGAAGATGCATGTGGTGATGATGAGAAGGCACTTAAGGAGGATGAGTTTGTGGATACTTTGTTACTGCTTTTAGCTACAGAGTTTACGCTTTGCACATTTCTAGCAATTCCTTCAGAATTTGATACTGCATTTACTGATGTGGTCGAAGTGGTTTGACAGACAGATGACGATGCAGGTAATGAAGGTCCTTGCACAGAGGATAGTGAACACTGCACACTGCTTGAGTTAGTTACCCTGGCACTTGAATAACTTGGTATCCTCTCCGTAATATTACCCGCTTCCTCACTCTCTTGATTATCCGTCTGTACTGCCGCATCTACTCCTATTAACTTACTGTGAGAAATGTCTCTGGGTAGCAGAGTTTGTGCAGATTGCTGGGCTACTGTATTATGGATTGATGTCTGGCACATCATATCACACCTAGAAGGGATTGTGCAAGGTACAGAACAGGAAGTATCATAGCACTGAGTCCTCTTACAAATGTTAATTTTGGACTGCTGTGCTTCCTCGTTATGAATTTGAGTATTGGAGTACTGATTTGATTGGCTGGTATAGGGCTGAAACTGACCTGGGAAGTTGCTAGAACTCACAGCAGGACTCCAGTCACCATAAACTTGAATATTGTTAGCCATTCCCTTGTATATGTCTCCATTCTTCAGCATGCTGTATTTGTACCTGTTATACTTTGGTTTGCCTGACCAGTCACCCTTGCTTGGCACATTACTCCCTGAACCCATGTACATTGGCATAAATGAAGATGGAACATTTGGTATAGGTGGGTTGATGTATGTTGGCTGACTAGAATTAAAGCTGTAGTGAACTGGGCAGGGTTGCTGAGAGTCACCCTCTTCTTTGGAAAGACTGGGTTCAATGCCCACTGACGGTCCAGATTTGTCAGGCGTCTCCTTCGAGGAGTTACAGGAGCACTTCTGTTGCTGGTTCCCATTAATATTAAACATTGCAGGGACAAGCACAGGAAAGGGGAAGCGCACTGGGATGAACACCGGCCCCCCATACATAACAGGCATGGATGGTAGGTCACCTCCATATTTGTTTGAGTTGCTGCTACTTACAGCACTGGCGCTAGTATCAGCATACGTACAGGGCGTATCTTTAGTATCAGTCGGGAGGGGCTGTTTGACAGGCAAGACCGTCGTCAGCATGGATTGGTGGCTATCCTTCTTGAGGAATGGCTTTGGAGCGATCGGTTTGAACTTCTTTCTGCACAAGTCCTCCACTGTAGAATCTGATCCATCATCTGAGCTCTGCATGCACGATTTGGGACGTTTCTTTGGAGTAAATTTAGGTGGTTCCGCCATGACTCTGTCATTGTGTGCATTCTCTCTGGAGGGAAACAAAAGACAGCATGAGATTATGAGATTGATATATATATTGTCAAGTTTATACAAAAATTTGAACCAATTGTAGTGGATATTCTTATGCTGAATTTGGTTCACCACCAACACTGAGAACCAGGAAATTATTCAGAATAATTCAGCATTATTGAGACATGTTGGACCTCCCCCCCCACCTCCAATTTGCTTTTCCATGATCAATTTAGCTATATGTACTGATATGTCAAGATCTGTGAATAAAATGTGACAACTTGGTATGTGGATATTAGATGGTAATAAGCATAGTTGATCTCTCATGATGGACACCTACTACATACACTACGGTATATTGATATAGATCACTTCTCTGCCTGTTGGTTAAATTCATGTGTAGTACTGTATCTGTGGTGTTAAAGGCAGTTATCCTCCAGCAACAGTATACGTCGTTCATGCAAACCACTAGTCAGCAGTGTTGTGCGCCTATATCTTTCACAATACAGTGACAACTTTCTCCCAATCCTGATGCAGTCACAGCTGTAATTACCACAAACATACTACCAAAATGATGGATTGCTTCTATCTGGTAGCCAATGAATCTCTTTCTGTGCTTTGTCATTTGCATACTGTAACTTTATTTATTTCTATGGTTGATTGTCACAGGAAACACTGTGAGCATGCAGAAATGAACACGTGCATATCCCACATGTGCAGTGTGCACACTTGGTCTAATGTACAGTACACGTACAAAGGCAGCAGTTTCAAGTCAACCACAGTCAGTCGTACACAGCTACTGTATACATCGTGCAAACAAAACAATATATGCTCCACCCATTCCTTCTCAGTTCATGAACAGAAATAATGATAAAATCAAGATTTCCTTTCTTAAATCACATCGACAATGTTCGCTTTTTATATACGCTGTACTATTTTTTGTTAGCGATTTATGCAGAAGTTATATAATGTAACTGTAAAGGTATAATAACTATGATATTTCAAGCACTCGCATGCTGTGACAATTACGACAATCACATCTATTTTGTCCTTCTTTTCACTGACAAAAGAGACTTTCTTTCCATATTTCTTACAGTTGCCTCTTTGAAGACAGCTTCTTCTGTGTAACATTTTTGTTTACTCTGTCTTTGCATGCGACCCAAATTGTGCACTGTAAGTAATTGGCACGATTTTTCAATAATAGGGATTTCCTCGGTGGGGGTAGGCTTGTAGGATTCGTAAAATACATACTGCACGGTACATGTAAAAATTCATTTCGACGCACCAAGGACAAAAAACAAAAGTTACTTGAATTCAACGGCGATTGCATCATACGAGCAGGTGAATCGTACACCACCCAGACTATCGACCGTAATACGGCCCAGCAAGATTTAGCAGCAGTCCATATAAAACTATCCATGTGATCGTATATTTTTATTGCAAGTCAAGGCTCGGCCTACATGCCGCAAATGTGGGTGAAAATATCCAATGTGGTTAGATATGTTCCTTACAATTCAGTACAACTTTGAATTTTGACATTTGTAAGCCTTATACTCTTTAATCAGCTGTATCCAGAGCACCGAGGCATACGAACTGACTGTACGTGACCATTCAATCAAAACTACTGCGTCAATATTGTCACAGCATAAGATTACTCACAAGCTTTTTAACCTTTAAACCGGAATCTTAGATGGCTGATTTGCTTGTCTACCTATTTAAATGACACAATAAATCCAATTGGAGAGGCCTATGTATGGAGGAAAAATTTAATTCCATGGACAATCCTCTAATTTTGCAAATTTTGAGGTGGCAGCCAAATTCTGTGTACAGTATACCAGTTTGCAGATTCTGCCAGGCCCTAACAGCAGCTAACCATAAGCTTAACACATGACCCAGTGTAACTGTCAGTGGTCTTTTATTTGTCTAGGAGTACATTAAAGTAAAGTACAAAGTTAGTTATCAAGAAATAGTCTTTCCTGCAATAAGTCATCCCCATTTACCCTATTGTCTATTGCTCTCATACACAGTACGCTACTGTACATGACTAGGCTTAACCAAGGCCTTTCTTCGTTACTGCTGACTGTTCAAATTGAGAGAGGTACTGTGAAAGAGAAATTCTGTAATTAAATCAATTTTTGTACACCTGTACTACCATAGGCCTACATGAAACTAGATACTGCATTTACAAAAGTTACTTTCAAACTTCCATCAAACCAATGAGAATGGGCGGTACCTTTGGATCTGCTTAGAATTGCAGTATTGCCAATGTACAGTATATATTACACAAGGGCCAGGTAATGACGTGAAACTAAATGCAGGACCTGTTGGTCCACCCCTTTCCTTGATCAGAGAGGGCACATGTTTTGGTATGTTATAAACCTCCACACTAGGCCCTTGTTTTCACTATGCAACAAATTCCCCCAATTAGAAAATTACTGATGAACCCACCCACACGTTAATTACATTGGTTTCGACATATACAAATTAATCGTCATTTAAAATAAATATATGTGTGAAATTTTTACTGCCAATTTGATTTTTGAATGCTACTTGTTTGTTCAGAGCATAGTATTTCTTCTCATGACCTCTTCTTGACTTTAGACATCTTTGCATGCCGTTCAGTTTTTGGTTTGTGGACACTTGGGATGACTTTTAAGTGCGATTTAAATGGAACGATCCAAAGTGTCCACCATTATGATGAGTTGTCAACACTAAGCATGAACCAATGTACAATAATAATGTTTACAAATTACTATCAATCGTTCAACTTTAATCCCATAAGCTTAAGGGATTAAGGTTGAACGATTGATAGTAATTTGTAAAGTAACATTATTTTTGTACAATGGAAAAAAGGAATTTCAAATGTAATATTTATTTATCAAGGTTCAGTAATTCATTTGTATACATAAAACTTTCCAACTGATTTGCAGCTGTAATTTTATTTTTCTTAATTTGTAGGTGTCTTGCGTACTTTGAACACAAGACCTCCGTGCTGCATATCATGCAATGAAGCAGTGTCAAAGTCATATCCAACACTAGACTGCGACATAAACAATATTTATTTCTTTGCATCTTTTTCAATTAATGCAACACTAACAACTGGAAATTCCTAGAAACATATTCAAAGAAAATCCCGAAACTGATTATTCCAAACAATATTTTTATAACAAAGTTCGCATTTGGACGAGTTTGGTTTGTATTGAGGTTAGGCAGAGGGGGAATATTGAGAGGACGAAGTTCGGATGAGTGAGACACAATTTGGACGAGTGGGACAATTTGGGGATGCGGACGAGTGTCAACTGAGATGGAACGGTACTGTAGTTACACAATTTGCTCTTCCTTACTTGGTAAGCATAAGACTATAGTAATAGTATTAGGCCACCACAGCACGAAAGTACAACAATACAAGTCTCTCATATTCATCATATGTATTCCGCTATCTGGCATGTATGATTTTGGCAGAATGCGAAGGAACGTAGCCACAGATGATAATTAATAACATAAGCAGGTTACAACTTTTCAGCCACATATGATTGGACTTTCATTAACATTTGGTTTTATGCCTTTTTTTCAAAAATGTCTTACCAGCCTTGAATTTGTTGATGTAGTAAGTATGTTAGAAGGTATCTAGTACAAATTCAAGTATACTCTATTATTACTAGTACTAATTTTGCGGGCTTAAGCCTAAGTTACTAACCAAAGGAAGTCACTTTTTACAAGTTACTTCACCTGTGTTATAGTTTCTGAAATGATTGCTGACATTGATCAATTTGGCTTTGCATGTGGTCAATACGCGTGGTCAATCAGATCTGACATTTGAAATTTTGTTTTTTCGTTCATTTATGAAAGCTCCACTCACAACCAAACCATAGCAATGACATAGCTATGATAGAGATCAAAATTCTCTTTCTAGTAGCAATATCGTCCAGTAAGCACGATATTTTTAAATATTAATTTTCTTTTTGCTGTAAAAATCGCAATAATCATAATAAATACTAGTACTACTATCATTTTGTATCCACAGGTCTTGAAGACTATGCATTCAAGACATGACAGTACTAAGTCATGTGTTGGTTAAAACAAGCTGTGATGCAAAACTGGTCAGAGATATAGGACTGCACATGCGTTAGCCGTACTAAATCTCAACAACAGTCATTGATTTGTTTACTGTGTATGACCAACGTTAAAAACAAGTCTACAGTGTTAGGTGCGGCCGTTCGTCGTAATACTATGATTACTGGAGAAACACAAAATGTGGCTTTCACAATCGTCATAATTCTGTAACCGTTTCATGAAAATCATTGGAACTTTGGATTCGAGAGATTTATATACTTCATGTAATATCATTCTGTAAACTCAAATTTTCATTGACATCGCTATTAGTAAGTAGTACTGAGTAGTAGCAGCACTAGTAGTACTACTACTAGACTACAAAATGCTGTACAAAATGTTGGAGTGTGGCCCACCCTGGTCCTCCCCTTCACTTGTTTTATTGTTATTATTTGTTTTATTGTTATTAAGAGGTTAAGAAAGCATCATATGCTCATTTAGAAACCCCTGTACAGGTTGTGATTGTGGATGAACACCGGCTTTAACAAGCCTTCTCTTTTCGACCTGTGTCCAGGAGTTACGAGGCAGGCATGTACCCATCTATCCCATCCTGCTCCCGGGACCGCCATTTAACGTCCCCATC
>JAODAG010282460.1:0-10828 GCA_027574785.1 Orphnurgus asper | reverse complement strand
CTAAGCGGCCATGTAATGGCCACAGTTGTTTATGCTATTACAATATATCTACAGAGATGGGTGGCCTTTGAACTCTGTTGAGCAATATAATAGTGGAATTAAGATTTCATGGTCAGGTATAATAGTCTGTGGCCAGTACCAACTGGATATATCCAGGTACTGAGTCATTCTGACCCGTACCCAGGATTTCAGGATTGTTTATCAAGGAAATTAAAAATACCATTATAGATACATGGATGTTCAATTATTATTAAGAAATGTGAAAGCAAAGACCTTGGTTGGTAATTCCATAGAGTATACTCCTTTTGAATCATCTGTTTGGTTCCATTGCTTTGACTCATCTATGACCGCATCGCATTGTGGTTAATCCCTATTGTGTCTGGTGCAGCTTGCTGTCATATTAATGAGTCAGCGGGGGCTTAAACTGTGATCAGAAAAGTCTTAAAATGGATAGTATGTACGATTAGGGGCCTTGGCAATTTTTACTCAATGTGCTCTCGAGGTTCATCGCATCTGCAGCTTTACGTGACGTCGAATAGTAGCAAAACGCTATAATTGCGGATCTAGACACACTTCCAATATACAGAGTGGCATAGATAGGCGGCACAGGCCGTCCCGCGGATCAAAATATGGCCCCGGATTCGTGCACGTAGGCATAACCTCAAATTTTTCCACATGGTGTACCGAATGACAAAATTTGAGCTACGCCCGCCGTTGCAAGGTCATTTATTCCGTGTCTCTCTCCCCTAACTGCGTGAATATCTCGTTACGTCTAATCAAGTTACTAGTGGGGAGTTACCATGGGCCCGTAATTTAACTTTCACCCTCATGACCCCCGGCCCCGTCAACGAAGTTTAATACTATCGCTACAGAACTACCCCCCCCCCATAAATATCGTCCAGGTTACGGCTCTGGTGTGGAAAAATGCCGAAACACCTCTGAGACTCGATCTGAATCTAAACATTATATGTTAATGATTATCCCTGACGATTGAAATCGTTCAATCTTCGCGATACGATTTATCGCGCAATCAATCACTGGCAATCAGTGGCAGACAGAATTGACCCGGGGGGCGAGGGGGAGGTGGGACGGGGTCAACGTTATCAGCTACGTGTTTTTGCGAAGGCCCCCCACTACGATCAAAACTATTAATAGCGCATACGTGAGGACTGGAAAGAAAATGGAAACTCCTTCCCACCAAAAAAGCTTCCTTTAAGAAGGAGCTTAAAGTCAAAATCTGATAATCCGAGAGGATCCGGGGGGCGGGGAGGAATTTGCAGACACGCGTACAGAAAGCCTGGGCCCATGAGAGTGGCGTTGCCCAACTGACCGTCATAGTGCAGGTGTAGGACAGAGGTCATAGGTAACAACTTACTGAGTTTTCGGTATATAGCCTACTGGTAGGCTATATACATATAGGCTATATACATATATAGGTAGGCTGGTATACATGTAAGGAATTTAGTACTGAAGTTGATAAAGCCTGGGATTCATGTAGTGGTCTGAGAGTGCTTATTATATATTGATAGTGTAAGTCATGCTTATTGATTGAGCTTTGAAACTCTCCAGATTACACGGGCTATTTCAACTAGCAGATCTTCTTGTATGCTTAGAGCATATATGTAGTCTACACAATGTACCCAGTGAAGTGTGGACTAATTAAAGTTTGGAAATTTTTGTGTACATGTGATGTCATTGAGTATGTTTGACAATGGCTCTTCAGCTTCAAACTAGTGGGAGTGCCAGTGTGTTGTGTTACTGAGTGACATTTTGTATCGTTCACTATAATTACATTTACAGGCAAGTTCCAGATGCCATGCATGCAGAGGCAGAGGTAGTCAATGAGTGAAATAGTTTCACCACTAGTGTTATCTTAGTATCTAATAATGTTCCCAATTTCGATCTATCGTTGTTTGTACATAGCTCATTCAGGCTGGCACAAAATACACCGCCGATAATCTCTGAAAACAACCATAGAGCGCAGTGTACAGCATTATCCCTGGCAAATGACCGCCAGAAGATATTGTAATTCTTGATAATTAAACTGCCTTTTTGTCATCTAATTGTTCCCAATTTCGATCTATCGTTGTTTGTACATAGCTCATTCAGGCTGGCACAAAATACACCGCCGATAATCTCTGAAAACAACCATAGAGCGCAGTGTACAGCATTATCCCTGGCAAATGACCGCCAGAAGATATTGTAATTCTTGATAATTAAACTGCCTTTTTGTCATCTAATTGTTCCCAATTTCGATCTATCGTTGTTTGTACATAGCTCATTCAGGCTGGCACTAAATACACCGCCGATAATCTCTGAAAACAACCATAGAGGGCAGTATATACAGTATTATCCCTGGCAAATGACTGCCAGAAAGCTATTGTAATTCTTTATAATTAAACTGACCTTTTTTGTCATTGAAATGCGATACAACTGGAACGTTTGTTAATCTTTCGGTATGCTACCCTCTGAACTTTAAGAAAATGTTAAAAACGTTTAATAAACTTGTCTAAATATTTCATTATATGAGAGAAAGATTATGGTAGAGTTCCAGCTCAGCTGCCTGGTAGTATCTCACACGTTAATGTGGCTGCCGGATAGGATAGATTTGAGAAATGATTCGATATATGCAACAATTAAATCTTTTAATTTCTATTTTTATTTCAACAATATGTTGAGAGGGCAATTCGGTTGGCCTGGGATAAATCTTCCCCGAGGCCCTCTTAAAGAGAATGTTATCAAAATAAGAAAAAAACAACAAAAAAAACATGGTCAAAGTGCTAGACGTTAAACATATAACAGATGTTCAGTGGAGAAAACATCTTTTACCAATGAGAGAAAAGTATTTTAAAAATTTGTAAAAGTTTTTGTATTTGTAATATCATATCATAATTAACTCATTAAGTCATTAACATAAAGTATGGCCGGCTCACTACCAGAATGTAAGAAACTCTGATTTCAATTGACTAAAACCTCAATATGCTCCTTTAATAATGCTATTAGACAGTATACCAGAATGCAGACCCTCAAAACCGTAAATATTCTCCTTTGATGCTAGCCAGAATGCTACCTAGCCAGAATGTAGTAATCTCTGTTATCAAATGACTAGATTCGACCCTCAATAATGCTCAGTTACGATATTAATTAAGCACAGTACCAGAATGTAATAATCTCCGCTATGTTGTATGACTTGATCTTCAATATGATCGTAGAATGCTATTAGACACAGTACCAGCATATGTAAATGAAGTCTGCTACCAAATGACTAGACCCTTAATATGCTCCTTTAATGCTATTTAGTCACAATACCAGATTGTAGTAAACTCCCGCTATGATTAGACCCTCAATATTCCCTTTAATGCTGTTAGACACAATACCAGAATGTAGTAATCTCCCACTAGGACTAGACAGTATGCAGTAATCTCTTGCTATTATATCAGTCTAATGTTTTAGACATGACTAGACAGATTTCCCTGAGAGAACCCACAAGTCTCCTGTATAATAAGTTACATTATCTATTCTTGGTTTCTTGGTGGTTTCTTTGGAAAATCACTGAGAATTTTGAAAATAATGGTTAAAATGAACAGGTTATGGTTGGGGGGGGTGGGGGTATAATACAAGACTGATTCTGCAATAATTAAATTATTCAAAACTATCAGTTGGGATATACAATCTGTCGGCTAACATTCTACTAGAATGTGCACGACGCTGTACATGATTCAAAAGTGGAGACTCGTAGTAGTAGTAGTAGTAGTATCTTCCTATTTTAACAGTTGTAGCGATAGTAAACTGTGACATAGTGATTACCAACTGGATAAGGTATTATAATCTGTGGTTTGTTTCGTTTTAAAATGCAAAGTGCACCGACCTTTTGCCATATAATTGCTGGGATAAATTAGTCGCTGGGATATCAGTTGATTTTATAACATCTCTCGCTCCTTTGAGTCCGAGATATTCTGACATTAAAACAAGTACTTAGTTCCTAATCTTTGTTTCTTTCTTTTCCTTTCAGTTAATGTACGATGCCCTGAGGAGGTAAGATGATCCATAGTGTTTCGTGGTCGTTGACAGTGGCGATCCAGGATCCATTAGAGAAACGGTGGGGGGGGGGTGATTGGGTGCCGATCAAGAATCAAACTCCATTTTCCACGGGTACCGGGGGGGGGGGGCGGGGCCAATCTAAAATCTGAATATAGTACCAATTTGACTACGAAAGTCATCCCCTCCTCCCCCCACCACCATCACTGGGTTATACTCTTCAGTCGACGATTTATTGCTGGCTACCTATGGGACAAATAAATCAGCATTGGGCAAATGTGGGGGGGGTTACCCTCAGGCAAAGTTACCGAGGGCGCTGTACGATTATAGCGCTCGTTGTGTATGGCGGCCGTCGTCGTTATCGTACACACGTTCTCGCACACCGTTTCCACCATTCCTGCACCGGGTAGATATATGATGTATACATCACTTATTTGGACTCTTCAAATCCAGGATCTTAGGGCCGTATCCGTGCACGAACTTGCACTGAGCCGCCGCGGTTGTAACGCACAGTTTGAACGTTAACAGGATATGTTCCGCAAAAGAGATTCAACCCCAAGTTTCAAATTGTATCAATTTAACTGCATGCGATTGAGCACGTCTGCAAATATCCTTACCATGCCTCCTGGAAATCACAAATGGCAAAATATTGCTAAAAGTGTGCAGATACCCCGCAGCAATAGTGTGGCCTAGCTATTTGCAAGATCTTGCTGAGAGTGTGGCGTAGCAGTTTGAAGCGCCCGCTTCTTAACCCAGAGGTTTTGCCAGGTCGTGTTTCCCCCAGGCCTACAAAATTCATTTAGCACGAGCACTGCACTGGCCATTTGCTGATTGTATGCACTGCTTACTCCCACCAGATCTATGGTAGTTATGTAGTTAGTTTACCAACTCTGTATAAAAAGTTAATAACAAAGTAATTTTCATGCCGGTGCCACATTATATCTCTTTCCAAACTCGATGTGCTGTTGTAGTGCACTGCTTTGTTATAATTATAATAGTCACAATCAAGAGCTGGTTAAAATCATCTTTGACCGTTCATGACTTTGTTATTAAAGTATCCGGCCATTTTTGTCATTTCGTCTGCAGACAGTCCATCTCGGTGTCTAACGTAGATGCCCCAGAGGGGCACCATGGACAGATGAACGGCCGTCATACTACCAGTACGTCCTTAGAAGTGCCTCTCTCTGCCGACCCTGGCAAAGGTAAATGAATTGGCGGAATGATAGATAAATCTGTCTACCCACCCACATATCTGACCAGTGATAGGAATGCTAAAAGAAGTGACAATGGAATTTCATCCTTAATTTGAATAAACTATCTAACTTGTCACTGCTCTTAAAAAAGTCTCTTCCCCCCTCACCTTGACAGTCAGTCTTTGCCAAGGCAACTCACATGTTCAGGTGAAAGTTTATCCATGTTGTTTTTTGTTTGTTTATTAAAACTGCTTTCTAAACTGGACGATCAGATCTTGACATATTGTGAAAGCTTTGTAATGTGTAAGTAATTGAACTGATTTAAACTATCATGCTTAATTAGCACATCTCGGTCATTTACAAAGTCAGTACCTTGTGGGCATTGAGAAGCGGCCACCGATTAATTTCTGCCGGAGAAGACGTCTGTGGCGGACTCTAGCTGACCTTGGGTCGGGGCCATGGCCAGGAATTCTTGGTTGAGGAGGGGGAGGGGGAAATAACGTAAGGAGGTGCACAGTATACGGTATAATAAAACAAACTACTTAATTGGCAGTTTAGGCGAATGGGGGGGTGGGTGAGGTGTAAACAATAGTCTGCACTGGTGGGGGATTCCCCCCCATGCCCCAGCCTGGCTATGGGTCAGCCCCGGTTGACTAATCTATTACTCCCAGTGGTTTCCAGGGTATAATTTGAGAAAGATTAACGGTCAATATTTCTCTAACCCCCCCCCCCACAACGATTTGGATTGATGGATACTAGCCGGCCCAACAATTGATAGGATCGGACCAAATTTTACTGAACAGGTATTTTTTGGTTTCTCCTGAGACTCTCCTAACACCAGACTAAGAAATAAAGACGGTACTTCTTGCAGCGTTCTGTACGATGCACCCATGCAGTCAAAGAAATACTATTCGATCCTATGTTGCATCGTACGGAGAACACACATATGACACGTCGGTGGATGACATATTATTTAATGTTTGGAGGATTTCAAAAAAGGCATTAAATGCACTATTTATTAAATGATATAATTCTTCATGTATTTTACGGGTGTGTCTGTTCAGGTCAAGGCACGGAATTCTCTAATGTATGCCGAGAGGGATCATCTTCAGTTATAAAGGTACGGCTCGATAGCAGCCTCCAAGTTCTCCAAGAAAAGAACAATAACTGCATTAAGCCTGTTTCGGAGGGGCTCAGGGGAAGGGGGGGCTGGCCTTTATAAAAAAGTGAATCCCTTAATCCTTTTGAGGATGTCTACAGGCCCCTTCCTGTTCCGATCGTTTTGAGGTGTTGCGTTAAATTTACAGTATATTCTGCCTAAATATACCTGAAATGATGATGAACGTGATCATCATTTTTTTTTATTTTTTGGTTGCTCTTCATCAAAACAGAGCAAGAATGACCCTGACACTGCTCCTAATTTCGTCCTTCACTTTCAGTCGCTGCTTTTCCATCTTCGACCATAATCATGTCAAGAAGATTTAAGAGTTATATTTGTCATTTGAGTTTCAAATCGAGTTCCTGCAATTTTCAAAGGTCAAGTGATCCGAATATGGATCGATCCAAATTTCGATTGATCCCAATTCAAGTTCCTTTAAGTGTCAAGGTTCATTGTAAGACATTGATCACTTTTCCAATTACCTAATGTCCAATTAATTTATCTTGGCTGATGTCTAATTACTTAACCACAAAAGTTTCCCACGAACGAACTAATAGCATTTAAATTATTGCGCAGTTCACCCATGGGGTGAACAGGTCGGTCGGGAACCAACTTTGCAATTTTTTCTCTAACCGGCCCCCCAATCAACTGTGTTTCATTACCTCTTGTTTTGGCCATAACCACTGGTGGTAGAGACACGAAACCCCAGCCAATCTGTTCATGGAAATGAGTAAACGTTTTGCAGGATACAAAATAGTCTCCACCTTGAATCTTTTCTCCCATAAAAGTTTTGTGGTATCCGAGCCACTAAACGTTTTTTGCTTTCTGGAACGTTTGCTAAAACTCGACAGATGTTTAAAACGTTTAACCTTGAATAGTGATAATAATGGAACAGAAACCGTCCAGGGTGTATAACCTATTTGGGATATTCGATATCAGGAGCTGTGGAATCGATCACGTGTGTATACAGTGCAGGAAAATATATGTTTATTTATAGAAATGTCTCGTCAGGGTGCTATTGCAGGAATAAAAATACAGAGTAATTTTCGAAATGAAATATCTCCGACAACCTGCTGTAATTTTGAATGCCGCCTTACAATATATATTTGATAATTGACCGATGAGTGCCCTTTAATTAACTGGAGTGATTCTGAGTGAAGCTAGAAGATTACCTCCAGCTCATGGAGTAGAATAGACCAGCCCTGCAGCACCACCCATCGATTGTTAAACTGCTTTTAACTGGATGAAACTGCCCACTATCATGGTGGTATATCATCACAGCAGATAAACACTCTTATTATTATTGATCACCAGTGTTTGTATTCGTCATTCACTGATAGGTCCAGGGTTACTGCTCAACTGCTGGGAGGCAATTTTGTTTGTGCAAGTTGTTGACAGACGGAGTTATCCAAACACGATGATATGGCATCATCAATCCATTGTTATCTGGTTTAGATTAACCCTTGAACCATTGTTTTGTAGTCGAAACCAATCATCACATTATGGTGCCCTGGAAGCCGATTAAATGTGACACGTTCTCCAGCCCCCGGTAGCAGGTTTCTTAATATGCAGAATTAATTAAAGTTAGAAGCTATGACCCTGGGGTATTTGAACAGGAACGAAAGATGAATAATTCATCCAAAAGGACAGCACAAAATCATTGTTCCATCCTCAAGATATCTGATCGTTTTTCATATTTCTTGAGAAAGAGAGAAGACTTGAAGCAAGTCAAAGAACCACAAATACTAGTAGTCGGAATGTCAATCATTTTACTTTGTTTTCTACCATTTCCATGTTGGTCATTGACTTCTTCCCATCGTCTTTCTTGAGATATCAACCTAACGCGAATAATGCGAATATGTTTAGCATTAAACGGCTCGATGTACTACACCCTTTTGGTCACGGAAACGAATCTAAGGCAAATTATAGATGGGAAACAAATCTGACCTTTTTTTTTTTACTTCTGGTGGGGCTACGACACCCAGGCTAGCTATGGCAGCTTTTGATTGGTTTAAGCACTCGATAAAACACTCGTGAGTGATGTCAGGCCCGATATGGAACAAAATATTTTGTCGTACTTTTAAATTATGATGAGAATTTGCTTGTGTGTCATATGTACACATTGAAAACTACAGAATTTAATTAAGTTAATACAGAGAAACCAAAAGTCCTTTTTTTTTAATGAGCAATTTAAAATAGCTTTACTCCACATGCAACCCTCTAGGTGTACATTTTAACCTGGCCAATGTTTACTATGCTGTTGAATCCTGTGTAGTATCTAGGCTACCCAAACTTAAGGGGAAAGGATTCCTCTATGCAAACCTTGCGTGTAATAGCCTGGCATTTTATACGTTATAGAGACCAAATCTCGTAGAGTATAACTTTGTTATTATCGACGACAAATCAAATTTAATCGTTGATACTACAAAAATGGAGTTTAATTTTTATTATGGATTGCAATTTCCATGACATCACTGCTTGTGGCCATGCTATACCTAAGTGAATAAATAATAATGGAATTAATGCCCTCCTATACAATGAGTCTCCTTTCAACAGATTAGAGCCATTACTTCATTTGCAGAGTTGAGATAACATTTTTAAAATTATTATCATGACGATATCTTTAATTGAAAGTGAAAATAGAAATTATGTTATTATTTAAATTTTGCCTGACATGCCTGGCACTAATAGACAGACTTGCTAGACTAGCCTAAGTACATGTAGCCCTAACAGAGGATTGTACTAAGTACTAAGATAGTGTAGCCTACAATCCTTCAATAGGATCACCCTATATCTATGGTACGTTTAAAACTCCAGAACCTGTGCCCTAATTGTTTCTCCGATGCAACCAATTCCCACAAAGTCCGGTAACAGAATGTACTGCGACCTCCCACGGACACAAATGTTCATATCCAAAGTGAAACCACAGCAAACGTCTACCACCCGACAGATATACATCTGCGACATAAACCTTTTCTTAAGAAATGCTCCATTTGCTGGTGAAGTGACAAATACTGAGGATGCAACACCATGTGGGTACGAATCTGCTATCTGTGGTGGTAGGGGGTGGACCGAAGCTAACCTGCTACCCCTTGCTGCGCGGGCAAAATCATTGACTTGACTGGAGCGTGTGTGAGTGTGTGTGACGTCTCGGCTTGTAAATTCCGAAAGTACAGCGTCGTTGGTTAGAACTTTTTTTTATCTGGTTTGGTGATTGGTCCACCCCCTATAGTGAGAACAAGAAGTACGTTTTTTTGTGGAGACTTCAAGAAGTCATTTGAGGTCGACTTGGGTCAAAGATTGAAACCTTCCGAACAGGATAACTCCATAATACAGCATGCACGGGGCAAACTTCATATTTCGTACATAGGTCCTCATTAGCGAGTACAAGAATCACAGTGGAGGTTATAAAGGTCATTTGAGGTCTACAAAGAGAGAAAAGTTGGATAACCGCGTAAACAGGATAACTCAGAGATTTCAGCTTGGTCAAACCTGATATTTATTTTATAGGTGATTCTTGGTGAGTACATGAACCCTGTTGTTTCTAGTAGAGGTGAAAGATCATTTGAGGTCAACAGAGGTCGATGCCTGAAACCTTGTAAACACAATCAATCCAAAATCATCATAGCTTAGGTCAAATTTTGTATTTGGGTACTACATGTAGGCCTACTTTTGTGAAGATTTCGGTGGTGGTCAAGGGCCACTTGAGGGGTCACAGTCAAATAGCTTGCAAATACGATAACTCCATAGATACAATAACTCTGATGACTCCATAATTACAGCTTGTGGGCCAAAATTGATGAACGTTCATTGATAACATTGTACTGCATGGGGTCGGCAAATATAATTTTGTTTATTGACCATTTCGGGACAATGGCCAAATAATGCGTACACATGCGTTGCCTGATTCGCTGAAAGAGTTCCCGAGTATGGGTACCTCTCGAAGAGAAGGCAGTTTGTTCCCCTCCTCACTAGCCTCTCTCTCCGGGGCCCCGGCCACCCTCTCTTCCCACGATCCTGTCCGGGGGCCTTAGGCTTAAAGGATGCCGGGTTCGATCCCCAGGCAGGGCAGCTTGTCCAGCACAGCTCTGCAGCGGCGGCGTGTGCAGCAGCCTCTTCCACGATGTTTTGCGATTCTGTTTCGTCGGGTCGCATGGTTGGTTTTTTTTTTCGTCGGTGTCGATTGCAATGACGTCGCTCGCATCTGTGGCGATGGACGGGTGCAGTAGCTAGGAGGTTTAAAAGGCGGTCCCGGGATGAGCAGGATGTACGTGCCTTCCTCGTGGCTTCTGGACACGTCGATCGAAAGAGAGAGAAGGCTCGTCAGAGCCGGTTTGTGTGTACATACGATCACGGTGTGAACAGGGGCTTTCTTTTATGAGGCTTCCTAGCCCTTGATAATGATATACTAAACTAAACCCCCACCAATTTTCCCTCC
>JAODAG010282349.1:0-12747 GCA_027574785.1 Orphnurgus asper | reverse complement strand
CCCACCCCCCCCCCCCAAAAAAAAATACATTGCATCATCCATGGGCTGGTATTATGTTCAATATAATGAAGTGTGACCTGAGGTTTGTAAGTTTTGTTTTGGTTATAGGGTGGCGCGGGCATAGAGTTGTATAAATATTTATTGATATTTCATTATCAACACCCAGATTTGCTAGAATACGTCCACAAAGCAAACAAGAAAATGAGGTTAAGACAGATTTTAAAAGATTTGTAAGTTTACTCTCGCTCAGTGTCAGTTATAGGATGCAGTGGTGTTGTTCCTTTTTTGAGGACCGACCCTAGATGACTAGAAACCCGTCCTCCGAAAGGCTAGAACGAGCAAACGAGGTATAACAGGGGTGCGGGTGCATCAAAGAGCCGAAGAGACCCCGTGGGGCGTAAGAATGACGGCGTCCCTCTTTCCGCGCCACCTACTAGGTAAATGCATGAGCAGCACGGAGATAGACGCCATGATGAACTACACCATGGAGAACGGGGAGGTACCGATGAGCAGCGTGACCGACGTCAAGGTTCTGTTCCAGCAGCCGGGGTCGCCGTGCAACGAGTACCAAGGCTACTGCGACGTTTTCTACAAGTGCCGATTGGTCGACTCCAACGGGCCCCTTTCCCGGCTGACCAAGGCCATCTTCAACCCGGATTTATACGAGAACGTCTTCGCTTGGATACAGGTAAAATTCTGTTATTTATGTTTTGGGTTTGTTTCTTCAATTAAAAAAAGTTGATGGATGAATCGTTTCTAATTTCTAAGTCAGGGAGTTCCATTTCTTCGATCAGTAAACATGAAAATGATCTGAAATCACGGAACTTGAGTTTATTTTCGTTTATAGTTTAGTAAGGAAATGGTCAAGCATCCTCATAAAAAATATTCTGAAAGCCAAGGAACCCAAACCTCAAGAACCCATACAGACATCGTAGTCTACTACACAGGGGAAAAAAAGTACCTTATTCTTTAAAGATATTCACATTTTTATACACTACAACCGAATCAGACAGACTATTTCAATCATCCACAAAGCTTGAAACAGTGACCTCTAGTAATCCTAAACTTTAAACTCTTATTAAGGAATGTATCATAAAATGATATATGTATATGATGACATGATTATATGTACACTGACCTAGCAACTGACATCAACTCTGTTAACCTTGTAAACATGCTAACAGCTCAATTACAGCTTGGGTCAAATTTATGTGGTGTGTATTTCAACCTTTATGGGTACAAGGATGTTGGTTTTGGTGGAGGTCAAAGGCCATTTGAGGTCGACAGATATGTCGCAGTTATAAAATGTATGTTCACAGTAACATAGGGGTTGCCCTCGAAGTGGCTAATCTTGCTAACTTTGGTCATTGCTAAAGCACATGATCCTAACAAGGATTCATGTTGGATCCAATGCCTTAAATTATTCATAACAAATTCATCCTCCTAAACCCTTCTTAGGAATATTGGTGGGCCACGATACTAATCGCCATCGGGGTGGTGATACTGATGGCGCTCTTCATCAAATGCTTCAGTGTGCACACCCCCAGCAGCAACCCCAACATGAAACAGGCCCGCAAAGTCAGCCACTACACAGACACCCTCCGGCGGCGGCCCAGGCCCACCACCAGTCAGGGCATGCAAATGAGATAGTCACGCCGCGCCCGGATCTCCTCACCAACCCGTTTACGTACATCGAAAGACTTTCACGTTAGAATGTAACGAACTCTACATATATAGGGAGAGATGACATTTATTTGATAAACGACTTGAATTTATAAGGTTTAAAATCATGTGCAGTGTACTTTATTGTAAATATTTTAATCTGATACAATTATTGATCTTGTATAAATGCATTTTACCGAATCACCAACACTTTTCTTGGTTGTAATTTCTCGGAATTTAAACGTGTGCCAACAGTAAAATCAGCCAGTGGGCGATACAGCGAGTAGTACTACGTCGGTTATTGCATGTATCGTCCCTGGCCATCGGTCCTCCTTGCTAGAGGTCCCCGTTCACTGGGTCCTCAGCAGAGCGTCCGGGCCGCCGGTCCGCAACTCTGACTTCGCCCTTTTAGTTCCCCAGCAGCTATTTTTCGATTACATGCAGTAGGGTACCATGTTTTTTTTGGAGGGAAAGATTGCTGCAAAGTATTCATGTACGTACAGTATGCATGTATTTGTACGTGCCTGGTAATCCCATCGTTTTCGGGGTAAGGTCACCAACGTTGCTGTCAAGTAGGGTACCATGCAAGTCCCAAAGGTTGTTGGTCATCACAGGGCACCAAGGCCAAACATGAAATGTTCAGCCGGGTGCACATCGGCATTAGCCTTGGTGTGGCGTGGGGGCAGTTCAGAGACTCCCGAACCGCAAACACGATCTGCCAAAGCTTTAACCATTTCACCAGAACTTTGTTTTTGTAGCTAAATCTCGAAGGCCTGTACTTACATATAGCACATTTGAGCATGGTCGTAACATGTGTAAATAACTTTCTAATTGTCTGGTTATCGGGTAAAATTTAAAATGGACGTTCAGCTGTTCTTTGACATTATTATCCATATGTTGAATGTCATGACAAGGAATCGTGTGGACTATTCTTCGATATGAAGCACCGACATCTTTAGACTTTAAAGATTGTAACCAAGAACCCACCTTTTCTCGATTCGCCAGAGAGCCTCAGGTGCCACCGATTAGAGGCTCATGATTTCTGAACAGTACATTAATTCTATATTTGAGGAATGTCTTTCATCGGGGGATGTGTTTGTGACAACAACAAACAACAATTCATGGAACTCGTCATCAAAGCCGGTTTGTCCAATTATAATTTTAAGGGGAGAAATGACGTTGTAATTGTATCAAAATCATTTTATGCACGAGTTATCTTCTGAGTATGTTATAAAGCATTTCCAACACATTCTGTAAATATGTGTCTTTAGTCCATCCATGTTTATGTTAAACTATCTAGAGTTCACAGTGTACCTGTATACAATGTTATTAACCGACAAATGAGTCATCTTTTTTTCCTATGAAAATATGTTCTATTTGTCTTAAATCCCTTGGTAAGTCATTTCATAATTTCATTGAAGGATAACTGAGCATACTTGAACAAATTTGTTTATTTCTGCTGTTTTCAGTTTTTGACTCGCTATAAAAACAATGTAAACGTAATGAAATTCCAAACTTGATGTTTTATTTTTTCCCTCACTACAGTGGGTTTAACTTGAACAAGCGCGTACTTCTTGTGATTTTTTTCTTCCCACCTGCTCATTGGCCGGGGGGGAGGGTCGTGGGGCAGCTCCCTCGGGTAAACATAAGGCTAAGCGAGGTGTTTGAGGATGGCACAAGGCTAATTGAATGAATTCGGGAGCAAAAACTGTCACACTTTGGACCAAACATCTTTGACCTTTGAGCTAAAAACTTTATCGGAAATCGTGTGAATTCATAGCGTCAGAGAAGTCATGATAAGAATATTGTATTTTACTCTTGTGTGTGTGGTGTTTGAAAATCTCAAGAGGAATTTTTGGGAAAAAAAATTCAGGCAATGGGTATGATAAGTTGTAATTGATCCAGTCCTCGTCACATAAATAGAAACTAGCCAACCATTTTGAGAAACTATAATATTTGGGTGTGAGAATGAAATACCTAAATTTCTGAATTTTCTGTGATTTACTTGCAATTGCTTCCTCTTGTACAAGGATCGGATACTTTCCCCAACAGGATCACTTAATTAATTCGGTGCATTTTGCATTTTTTCGTCTAAAACTGTGTCCTCCCATGTTGGCAGTCTTCAGTCAGGAACAGGACGTTGTCAATAGGTGAAATTGAACGTCTATTTGCATTCCAAATGATCGTTTAAATTAATGCTGTCATTTCCGCAGTCAAGTGTATTGTTTTGCCATTAATTGGAATTGTGCCTTTCACATCTCTCGGATCTTTTACACTTTATTTAACGTCTTTGTTTTCCATACTATATCACTCTTTCTAAGGTTGTAAAAGTTTGTGTAATTTGCAAGACTGATAATAAAGCTTAATCACTTTCTATTGTAGATCTGACTGTTTTCTTTCGATAAAACTAAGGTAGGGATCCGTGAACCGTAACAGAACATCTCCATCATGCATCTTCATTTTGTGTCAAGTGCAATCTTCATTGGTTCCCCTTAGCAGAAATGGTCCTTTGCTGAAGGCAATCAATGAAATTTACACTCCTACCACTTTTGACAAGTGACAGAAACAAGCTAATTAGATAGACATCATCCCACTGCCCTAATTAATTCATATGGGTGACCCACATGTGTTGACGACATGACGGAAGACAGTGGAACAGAAAGATTGGGTACGATTGTTAATTAGGAGACTGTTGCCCAAACTCTGATGTCAGTTTCGGAAACCTTCATGGAGAAAAGGGTTTGGCTTGCTGTGCGGTGTGTGTTGTATGGTATATTGGGTTGTCATAACATGGGTAGATGTTGGTCATAGGCCTATAGATGTGGTCCATGTTGCTTTTGGTGTGGTGCTTTTGGCATGCATATTAATGAGTGAGCATGCAGAGCTCTGTTATAATTGCAAATGATGTCAATATCTCTGCACCCGTAAAGTCATATTGCAGTCGACCTCCAGTTGTATGATTGTCACGGGTCGATAGACATTAGATGTAAAGCATAGGTCATGCAAATTTGTTTGTTCTCAGTATTATTCATGGACTTTGGTGGAGCTAATTACAAATCTGCTAGAATAGCTTGTAAACAACGGTCTATAAGCAAATGTAACATGCACATTTTGCTTAGCATAACTTGAAGGTCACGTTGCCTATATAGCCTACTAAGAAGAGCCCTAGTTTTAGTGGTGCTAGCATGAGTTGGCAGAGCTGAAGGCAATATAGCTCCATCAACCGTAGTTCTGCTTTCCTTCAAACTTGGTATGGAGTTGTTGATAAAGGCATTGGTAATATATATGTATGATGCACTGAGTACTGGTATCATTTCATTATTAGTCGTACTGCTTTCATCTGCTAGAATTAATTTGTGTACTCAATTAAACTAACTTTATGCTTGACATATTGATGGTCTGCAACGAGGAGTATATTAGCTGTTTCGTTTGCTATACCGAATTCAGTATTATATGCAAGAGGATATATATATATCTCGTGAGAATTTCATGCTATCTCGCGAGAAATACAAAATATCCCATGATATCTCGCGAGACGATCATGAGATCTCGCGAGAGTTACACGAGATCTCGCGAGAAATATAAAATATCTCTAGATCTCGCGAGAAATTCATGCGATCTCGCGAGAAGTTCATGAGATTTCAGTTTTTCTTAATTTCTATTAAATCTATCTGAACAATTACACTTAATAAGAGGATGGACACTTAACGAAAGAACTTTCACAGAAAATTAGAGTGAATATCAATTATTTGTTTTTATTAACAATATAAGAAGTTATATAAGTTATAAGTGATATCTCACGAGAAAAGATTTTTCACAAAAAGTTATTGAGATCAGGCATGTTGAGGCAGGAATGTTGGCCACCATTTTACGTCTCCATCAGACGTATAAATTTCCCAACCCTACATTATCAAACAGATTGGCTTTGACTTTTTGCACCAGCTTTGTGAAACATGAAAAACATTGGTTTCAACTTGAACTGAAAAGGAAGGAGATGCCAGAAGGAATGTTGTTACTTTTCTCCACCACTGTACCTACTTTTTTTGATAAAATATCAAGGAAGTTTGTTGAATCTCCAGACACATGTTTGCTACTTCTGTTCAGTGATATGATGCATTCACACCTCGTTTGCAGTTGATAGCCTCTTTCATTGTTCAGTAATTCACCCTCTAGGAGGAGGTAATCAAGTACCTGAACTAATCCCTATTCATTCAAAACACAGAGCCTGGCTTCCTGAACTGTACAAAAGAGTTTGACAACTGTGGTTAGTTAATACCTTGCTGTGATTGGACAGCAGATCTAGTCAGTGGGAAACACTAATTTTAAACCTAACTTGCGCTCACTACTGTTACTGTGTATTTAAACTGAAGAGTATTGCTCAATAGAGGTCAGAAAATATTCTGTGTTTTCCCCTGGTGATTATTAATACCTGCAAGGAGTTTAAACAACTGCTTTACCATAATCATTTGTATTTATCAGGAATATCATGAGACTTGTTTTTCGAGGAGAAATTGTTAGGGAAGGATGTAGACCAGTGCATGCATGTTGCATTGAGTATTTAACCAACATGGCTAATCTACTGTAGGCTATAGTATACTCTATATGACCTTTTGTGTTGTTGAAACCTCAATGTTATTCAGTGTCCACTGCTCCACAATACAAGAGACCTAATGTGCTACACATACCTCATGATTGACAGAAGATTTGGTGTAAACGTTTGCACCTGAAGAATGGACCTTTATATACCTGGAGTATGTTGTTAGAAGTGACTAATAGCTACTGTTGATCAGAACTGGTAAATTTATTTTGCCAAATCTTCAAGTTGTGGAAAGATCTTTTTCTACTTAAGGGCATTCACTGACTAATTGATAAACTGCAAACGGTGACTAAGTAAACAGCAGTATGTCAGCATCTGTGGGCTTGTTGGCAAAGATTATCCTCAAGCCTCAAGTTCATCCAAAGCAGTGAGTCAGACGGGACTGATTTATGGCAGCTAGAGATGTAATTGGGATAGTAGCCTAGGCCTACTAGGTTTATTAGTATGGGCACAGATTGCATGTCCGATCTGAAAAGCTACCATTTTTCAAAGGCAGAGTTCCCGAAACTGTGAGTATACTGTGTATATTGCCACGGACATTGAAATAATACGTGATTCCTTCGTCTTTCAAGCTTCCATCTCATCTTGGAATTTATTATTAGCATCCACGGTCGGGACTATACCTCTACGCACCCCGTTTATTTTCTTGTTCAAGTTGGCTGCTATCAGGTTTCTAAATTCTAGCCTGGCCGGCAGTATCAGGTCTCTATGTTCAAGTTAGCTACTACATTAGCTATAGCTATTCAAGCATTAGCTATCAGGTTTCTAGGTTGAACTTACTTCTCTCAGGTTTCAATGTAGGCCTTCTAGGTTTAAAGTTAGCTATGTAGGCCTAGTCCTCCTAGCTATCAGGTTTTGAAATTTACTAGTCTCACGTTTCTAGGATCACTCAAGTCAGCTATGACGATTTCAAAACTAGGCAGCTGGGCATATGTACCATCTGTCATATACTTAGTTCCTCAATTTAAAAGTAAGTGCATATATCCGGCCTTTAAGTTGTATCCCCTTTAAGTTCTGTACATGTGTTTTCTCATTCAGTATACTGAATGCAAAATATATAGAAGAGAAGCGCCGAGTTCCTAAGACAATCATAGTCGGAATAACAACTCCCAAAACTGGTAGCGTCCCCCGGCCCGCCACTGTGCCGATATCGTTTTAATGAGAGTCATGACAATGTTATATCTACGTATGTTTTCACAAAATCTGCCCGGGTGACTGCGAGAAAGGCCTTTTAAAGTAACTGATGTCGCTGACTAGAGTTATCCGTCCTTTTATTCCCAGTAAATGTCATCTACTGTTGGCTATCATTATGCCGTAGTAGTTGTCAGAATAACATACTACACACATACGGAGACACAAACACACACATGATAATTATGTATAATTGTTATGCACGATGCTACTGTAAATTTAGCGTCCCTCTGTAGGTGAACATTAATTCAACTGTTGACTGTATTTTCAAATAGCCCCCTCTATTCACTATTATTCCTCATCGTCCGCTACCACATTAATGTTCTCTGAATTTCTGAAACATAGAGCGAATAACAAACCAGTACTCGGGTTGATTCAATTGCAATTGTTGCACACTCGCCTAGCCTAGGCCTTAGGCGACGGAACCAAGCATTGCTCCTGAAAACTGTCTATCAGATTCTGAGTAAATTAGGAAGAAGGCAACGGACGTGGATTTACAACATGGATCCAGCATTACGAAGGGACAGGGATGCCTTTAAGAAAAGAGCTTTAGCACAACCTGTCATTGAAAAGAAGAGGCCGGTTGTTGGAGAAAAGTCAGAACCACCAAAGAAAAAGAAGAGACCCCTTATCTCTGGTAACCGATATAAAGTTTGCATTGCCGGCCAACGACGGCGGAGCACTAACCCGTTAACGTTAGGCCGCCCACTGACGACTATACTGTAGTCTGTAGTTCTCACTGACTAACTTTGCTGGGCCTAACCAGGCTGGCGGGTGGCTAGGCTAGTATTAAGACCCTACTTAGTGGTACTACTAGTACTAGTAAGTACCGTAGTAGTACTAACAAACAGTGTACTAGTACTACTAGTAGCCTAACATAACGTGTTGGAGTAGTAGTACTGTAGTACTATACTAATCACCATGCAGAATCACCTACTAGTATCACCTACTAGTAGTATACTATATATAATATCCTGGTTGTGGAAGTTAAGTCTTGAGGTCAGAATGCAATAATGTTGTATGCCTTGGTTGGGAAGTATAGTGCATCTGGCCATGTGTGCACAAAAAATAAGGGGGTGCACAGAAATAGGGGTTACACTTGGGTTAATACAGATAATTGTTGAGGCCCAATTGTGCATAATTATAACCTCCAGCCTAGGTCCCAGGGCATGTCAGTTCGGGCAGGCCAGTCTCTCGATCGAGCAACCATTGACTCAGTGATACAAACATAACCGGCAATGGCGTTCTCATGTATGATCTCAAATCTGGGAATGTTTATCATGTAAGACCACCTCATGTGTATGTAGATACTAGCATATCCCTTAGCGTATACTAGTACTTATTACTAGTAATATTACTAAATACTAGTATAAGTTAGGGGATATATGCTAGTACTTAGTAAAAAATAATATGCCACACTGTTTGAATTTTGCTGACTGCGGAGTGACCATTGTGGAACTGCTAAATATACATACAGTGTTGATCAGTTTAAACAGCATCTGGTTTAAAGCTGCCCGGTTTAAACCTGGTTAAACAGGAAAGTTTTGACTGCCTAAAAGTGGTCAAAACCCTTTTAGTGCATAAATTGAATTGATGTTGAAGTTCAGGCTGAAAAAGATCTTGGGGTCATCATAGGTTTGATAGGATGACGTTTCATGATTTTTTGAATTGCATGGTCGCACAATAATCGTACCAGAGGCCATAGTCCTGAGCTTCGTATGGATTTTTCCAGGTTAGGTAGCAGAAAGTTCTTCTTTTCACAGAGAGTGGTAGATGAGTGGAATGACTTGCCAGAGTCATTGATGTATGCTAGTAGTAGTGTCAATGCCTTCAAGTTCAAGAATGGTATTGATGCTTATTTTTCTGATATTGGTAGAATTTAGGGTATTTGTGGTCCAGGATCCTTTATGCATGAGGACAGTGCCCTTTCTGATCCTTACTATCTATGCTATACTATACTATAGATTATTCTGCAAAGCCTTCTAGGCAGTGTGCTGATGCAGCTAGGAAGGGTAAATGGATTTTAGGAATGAGTATGCAAAATTTCAAGTTTCTTCAGAAGGATATGGTGACCTAGGCTCTACAAACAGTTGGTTAGGCCTCATTTGGAGTATGCTGTGCAGGCATGGAATCCATACTTTTCAAAAGATAAGCATGCAGTTATTGGAAAAAAATTCAGAGGAAGGCTACTAGGCTTTGTAAGCTCAACGAGAGGTCTTTCATATAGTCAAAAGTTGAAGTACCTTAATTTAAAAATGTTCATGGTTTTTGACAACTTCGCTTTTGATACATTTTTCAGAGTTTTGGGTTGAGGAGTTCTAGAGGCGTACTGTTTTAAGCTTCAGAAGGTGCGATGTAGGTTAGATGTCAGAAAGAATATCTTCTCACTGAGATGTGTGGATGAGTGGAATAGTCTACCTGATTCGGTCGCAATGTCGGAAAGTGTCAAACGCCTTTAAGAATACTCTTGATAGGGACTCTCCATCATGGGTGGTCGACATAGGAGGCCTGTTGGGTTGCTTTCTACTTTAATTATTTTACTTTTTACCCTAGTTAATCTAGTTTATTACAATGTTTGTTATGGTGTGTCAACTAACGTTGCATTTAATTTCCTTGATTAAAATAAAGGAACCAGTAGTTCAGTTACTGGAATCTCCTCTGCCACCGGTCTCAACTACAAAGTACTTCAGGGTAGCTCAAGGTTCAAGTTCGGTGTTCTGGCGAAGATAGTGAACTACATGAAGGTATGTTTCATTACACAGTGAACATGGTTCCTCCTAAGCTGCTATAGTCGTCCCTGATGACATCACCAGCCACATTACCAACCCCATCACCACCCACTTTGAGATCATCATAACATGTTGAGATAATCGTAAGCCTGTAAGGTTTGCTTTCCTACCACGGCTTGCAAGAGTAGCTTCCCTCAGTCTTGAAAAGTTTCTAGTTCTAGCATTTGGTCCTTAAACATCGAGCACTGAGAGGATTCGTTTGCTTTCACTGACGAAAAATATATTTTGTATTTTCGTGGACGGTACATGTAAGCTACAGTGAAACTCGCACGATTCTGCCCGTCTGCTTCTCATGTACAGTTTGGTGCTGCCGTCATTTGCAATTTATACATATTGACTTGTGTGCAGGTCTTACGACCGCAACACCACACTGGCCGGTTCACTCCTTATGCCTAATATATATATATATATCACTCACACCCGACCAGTCAGTCTTCCTGGCAACTACTGTACAACCAACCATCCATCTCCTTGAACCTACCACACCTACTGCTACTATGCACAAACTCGCTGTCCTCTTTACCTGCATCCCACTACCGTGTGTTATTAGTAAACGCCAATCTCATTCCACGCATCACGCCTGTCACGACCGATCAAACCCTCTTGTCGACACACAAAAGAAATCACTAAATGGTTGATAGAAGGCGAGTTCAACGGCATCCGTTATAACCGCCGTACGATGGACGTACTGTAACGTGTCTAACATGGCTATATCTCCACCCGTGTCGTTTGAGGTTTCATAGTGTGTTTACTTTGATGATGATCATTTTAAGGGATACGATTAGTTTATTTATTCTCTTTGTCTGTGCAGGTCAGGCATCAACAGGGGGATACGTATCCGTTATCGATCGATGAGGTTCTGGATGAAACCAACCAGCTTGATATAAGCCACACCTTGAAGAACTGGCTAATCAATGAAGTAAGCTTCATGCACAAAGTTTACTTGCGGAAGACATGCCTGATTGACGACTGTTCAGGCCTTCTAAATCTGCACCCTACCAGCATACAGTAGCAGTAATGCACCCTACCAGCATTGCTGAAAGTAATGCACCCGAGTAGCATAGCTGAAAATACCTGTTCTATGCCCATCAAAATTCAATCCCTGCACTGGCAAAATCCTCCTACCAGGGTCAAATGACTGATGTTTTCCTGACACTAGATTTATGTTTAGTCTTCATGTATTCAACCAAACCCCGTTTTTTTCCTCCATTCAGGCACTACCGAACAATCCAAAGATAGCGCTAGAAGACTGCAATTATGTGTACAAACCTCCGTTCAAACTACACGGGAAGAAGGACCTGTTACGTTTACTGAGCCGCTACGACCAGCAAGGCCTGGGAGGGATATACATGGAGGATATCGTAGAAAGCCTTCCAAACGCTGAGAAATGCTTCAAGGTCAGTTTCAGGGTTCGCGGTATGTGCTTTCAGAAGCGGAAGCAGATTAATGGGGAGCGCTTCTGTCGATAATCGGTCAGTAAAGTCAATGTTCTCTGGAGGAGACTTTGTTGTTGATAATAGTTTTCTTTAAGTGATAGTTGTAAAAGGGAAAGATCAACAGTAACCAGAGATCAACAATGATCAAAGATCAACAGCAATCAAAGATCAACAACGATCAAAGATCAACAACAATCAAAGATCAACAGTAACCAGAGATCAACAGCAATCAAAGATCAACAATATTCAACAGCAATCAAAGATCAACAATGATCAAAGATCAACAATAATCAAAGATCACCAGTAACCAGAGATCAACAGCAATCAAAGATCAACAATGATCAAAGATCAACAGCAATCAAAGATCAACAATAATCAAAGATCAACAGTAACCAGAGATCAACAGCAATCAAAGATCAACAACGATCAAAGATCAACAGTAAATAAAAGATTGCTCTTAATCAGGGTCCAGAATCCAAAATGTGGCTCTCTTGGTGAAAATAATAACAGTTTTAAAGTGGCATCTGACAGAACTGCCTTTGGCCAAACCTGACAATGGACCACCCATATGAAAATCAGTATCTTGAGAGTTTGATTGTTTTGCTTAGAACTTGTCAGCATTTTATAGCCAAAAAATGTGGCTAGTTTGTAAATCTTGATGACCCCAGATACAAAAGTATTCCCTCCTCAATTTCTCCAGCCTAACCTTCCTCGTTGTTTGTACTAGTAGTCTTCCTTCCATCTTGCGTATCGTCAGTACTCGATACAAAATGATATTTTGTTTTCTTCCTGCTCGTTAGGTCATCGGCAGCCGAGTAATCGTCGTCAACAGATCAAACGACAAGAGGAAGGTCGTCTTCTACAACGACAAAGCATTTTTACTCCAGGTCGACGATGGTAAGTATAGTCCTCATTTATCGTTAAAAAAATGCATACATTATACATGTCGTCAGCGACCTTGTGCAAATGCTAGAAAAGGTTAGCAAACTTTTAATTTAATCAGACTAAGTTGAAAGTATTCTTGGAGCTATATTGTTTAATACTGTGTTGCTTTTTATTTATTTTTTTTTAA
>JAODAG010282017.1:0-12749 GCA_027574785.1 Orphnurgus asper | reverse complement strand
TCTCCCCCCACAATGCATGGCCACACCCCCACAATGCATGACCAACCCTCCACAATGCATGGCCAGCCCCCCACAATGCATGGCCAACCCCCCCCCCACAATGCATGGCCAACCCCCACAATGCATGGCCACACCCCCACAATGCATGGCCAACCCCCCCCACAATGCATGGTTGTGTGAGTGTGTGTGTGAATCATCTACTCAGGAAATGTATGTCCTTATAAAATGTTTTCTTTTAAAGTCGGCTGGAGAAAGGAATAAAATCATGTGTCACATACCTTGCAAGATTGTTTTGTTAACAACTATTTGATTACCCCTAGAAATTCATTAAACAGGGTTCGATCTAATGTTTGAAATAACAGCATATCGAGGCAGAAGAGTCTACACCGCCGCCGGTGGAACGCTTGGCTTTTACAGTATTTTGTCTGATAAACAGATACTTCTTAGAAATGAAGGTATGCAATTATTATTACTGTTGCATTAATTGATTCAATTGGTGAAAGTGAAGTAGTGGTGCAAGATCAATTGGTAAAGAGGCATTCATTACTTCATAGCAAGAGGTTGCTCCTCAAACCAAAAGACGCAGACGTTCCTATTTTGATATTATGCAACTTTTTGTCCTTTACTTCCAACTCAACTTCGTTGCATTAAAATAAGGTGGTGATGACATGACAGATGACACAAAATGATAACATGTCGACATGACACTACGCGACACCATATAACTACAAGTCATGATACAATGTGACATCACAAAGCATGATACGACGAGACCGCTCAAACGCTGGTCACAAGTAGATCATAACCATTTGTGGTCAGTCTGGCGTCGGGGCCAGAGCTCAGGGACTCTGAATAGTAATTCCGCTGACCCCCGTTCGCCGTTCGGGCTGATTGCATACAGTCCCTCTTCAAATCGAGGAGTGATCACTTCTGCAGTCTGGTCAAAGTGGGACGTCAACTGAGCGGCTTAAAGATCTTACTTAGTCTTGCAATGTCAAGGAATTCTAAGAGTTGGAAGGAACTACGGCCCAACACGAGTGGCTCGGTGAAATAAAACAACCCGCATGCCCTAGCTATACGCAGGCGTCCAATGCTCATTCATACCAACGATTTCATACCAAATATTAAAATAAATTGTACCTATATTTGGTCGCAAAGAGATATCGACATTTGTTACCACCTTTGGTTCCGCCCAGACGGGTAATATATGGCACGTTACATATCCACACCGAAGAACAATATGGGATCCACCCACTGCTCATTAACAAACATATATACCATCTATGACATCAATCTAACACTAATAGAGAAGCCGTACGGGTCTATAATCTCAGCCACACACGCGTCGTATGCACACACACTGACGTGCGCCGGCTTTAACTAATTCAGTAGCTTCCAGAGGCATCGGAAACCTTAAAAAACGGCTTAACTTTACAACGCTAACAGCAAAAGTACAGAAGCAACCTTGAACCTGTTTAAGCGTGGGAACTGCATTTTGGAGTAACGTATAACTTCTAATCAGTATAGAAGGAAGAAGGTCATGTGGGGATAAGGAGTATGACGAGGATGTCGTGAGCTTCCTGAGCTACTCCACTGTACTCCAAAGATATTTGGGGCGTTTTTCGTTGTCGGAATTTTCGTCCTAGTCGAATCAATAGAGGTCAGGGTCATATATATATATATATATATATATATATACTTCATTCTGGCTAAACTTAGGAGGGGACCACTCTGTTCTTGAAAGTCAATGGGTAAAACAGGTGTCAAAGATAGCTACAGCTAATGGGTGAGAGAAACGAGTATGCATGCGTTTAAGAATATTAGTCGACAAGTAGAAATTTTAACTTCTAAAATTTCATGGATGCAACACAAAAGTAACTTTCAAAACTGCATCTAACTAAGAATTAACGGTCAGGGTTATTGAATATTGTAAAAGCGTTTTCATTTCAAAAGGCTGGCTTTGAGTAAAATATAAAAAAATAAAATAAATCACTTTTGGACACTAATTATACAATGTTTCATGGTAATGTTAAAGGATGACTGAAGGTTCATTCATATTCCCCCTCCCCCAACCGGTCCAAGTCCCCTTCATATCTTGATCCGTCGCCATGTAATGTTCAAATTTATTTCTTTTTATTGAAAACCCTGATGTGTATGGATGGAACAACATGTAACATTGGTTTTGTTTTCTATTTATTATAGAAAGGCTTAGTTATCACACAGTTAACTGTAGCAAGGCCTGCTGTAGTCTACTGTAGCCTGCGGTAGTCTGGTGCAGCCTGCTGTATAGTCTGCTGCAGCCTGCCGTATAGTCTGCTGCAGCCTGCCGTATAGTCTGCTGCAGGCTGCCGTATAGTCTGCTGCAGCCTGCCGCAGGCTGTATAGTCTGCTGCAGCCTGTTGTAGTCTGATGTAGCCTGCTGTATAGTCTGGTGCAGCCTGCTGTATAGTCTGCTGCAGCCTGCTGTAGCCTGTGGTATAGTCTGCTGCAGCCTGCTGTATAGTCTGCTGCAGCCTGCTGTATAGTCTGCTGCAGCCTGCTGTAGTCTGATGTAGCCTGCTGTATAGTCTGGTGCAGCCTGCTGTATAGTCTGCTGCAGCCTGCTGTAAAGTCTGCTGCAGCCTGTTGTAGTCTGCTGCAGCCTGCTGTATAGTCTGGTGCAGCCTGCTGTATAGTCTGCTGCAGCCTGCTGTAGCCTGTGGTATAGTCTGCTGCAGCCTGCTGTATAGTCTGCTGCAGCCTGCTGTATAGTCTGCTGCAGCCTGCTGTAGTTTGATGTAGCCTGCTGTATAGTCTGCTGCAGCCTGCTGTAGTCTGATGTTGCCTGCTGTATAGTCTGATGTCGTTCTCTCCTAAACTGGGTATTTCATTTTTTTCCACATTACATATATAAATCCCATTGATAAGTAAATTTAAGTTTTCTATTTTATTTTTTTATTAATTCTAGACTTGCCTATGGCATGAGCGGAGACAAGGTTTAAGGGGTGTGGAAACCCTCCCACGGCCGTCGCGACTTGACCCTCCCATGACTTGAGTTTGGACCAACAAAATGGGGCCCTGTTGTCAAATCACACTATGAGCACCACGAAAGACACCGTCGAGCACCACGGAAGACACCGTCAATCGCCGATGCAGAGCAGCTGCGCGGAATCAAGCCAGTACGGTGGGTCACTAAACCGCTAAGCCACACTCTCGTCCTCAACTTAGCGGGACGGTACGATTAAAGTCGCTGAGATATAGGAACGTCTCCATCTTTTGTTTCAAAGCAGAGCATCGTACTGTCATGTAACGAATGAATTCAGTAATGTGTCCTTGTCCACTTCTACGTGACCAAATGGACGGATTATCTTACCATGGTAATCTACACAACATTGCCACTATAAACTGCGGTGCCATATTTCATACGAAGATGGGACACTGGCATAAATGTTCTAAATATTTCAAGTTTTGGATTATCGTTACCTGATAGCACACTATCTTGTTAACTATCTATTTGCAAGACGACTAGAATTTCAATTCTATACAGCAATACAAAGAGCACATTGACAAGGACTACCCTCATTCTATACCTTTTAAAAAAAATTTTAGTCCTCTGACTGTACCGTCATCATTTCTCCCTGAATTTTGATCTGCTAAAGTCACTCACAATCAATCTTGAATCACTCATGAACAGTCTTGAGTCACTCACGACCAGCCTTGCTTGAGTCACTCACGACCAGCCTTGATTGAGCCACTCACGACCAGCCTTGCTCGAGCCACTCACGACCAGTCTTGCTCGAGTCACTCATGTATCCAGATGACTTCCTGGAAATCTTCCACTAATACTAAAGGAGTCACCCATTGCTGTTTGGTAATACGTACTGGATGGAGTTTTCCCATTAACTCTTTTCAGACAGTGATAAAGACACATTTATAAAGGAACCAAAGCTCTGTTGAGAAGATTAACAGATGAACTAGGGAGTCCCAGAAATTGCAAAGGTGTTATAACTCCAAAGTAATGGAGGGTGAAGTGCTGCATACAATTAATGTATGGATCAATCAACCAACTGCTTTCATAGACAATGAACAATGCCTGGAAATAAATGCTATGACAAAGCCTGGGGATGGCAGGGGAGCACATGACCTACCCCCCCTAACTCTGACAGAAACCTAAACATCCCCCCCCCCCACTCTGACAGAAACCTAAACATTTGGGTGAAAATTATACTCGATCTGTTTTGGCCAAAAAAAGAGTCGGTTCCACGCTTTCTACAATCACAAACAATCGATTTTTCCCGAGCTGATGGAAATCATATGCAACCTTTGGTCAGTTTAAATACAATTTAAGTAGACTTCATCTCAGAAAATGTCTGAATAGTAATGAAACATGTAGGAATTTTCCAAAAAGGCTGACTAAACATTAACAATTTCTGACTTACCCAGAAAAGTTCTTTGCAAATACTTAAAAAATGATCTGACTTTTGGAGAAATTGGGGCTCTAAAGAAGTAAAATAATAATTTTTTTGATTTTTCATTAGATCTACTCCCTAGAAAATGACTTACCTATGCCACTGGGCCAACCTGCCCCCCCTCTCCTCAACCTCAGTAAAATCATTGGGAGGGGGCCAGCGACACTTTTTTTCACAAACAGAGCTATTTTCAAGCAATGAACGTTGCATTGTTTGAATGTGGTATTCACATTCACAACTCTTTTGTAAAAACAGAAGGAAAAAAAAAACTGCACTTTTTGTTGTTCAAATTAGGAAAGGAGAAAAGATTTTCTGTATTTTAAATTCCAAAATTTATCGGGACTTCTGGAACTAGAAAAGGTAATAATGCAAAAGCAACGCCACCTCTCTTTTAAAGGAAAAAATGAACCAATATGGACGTAAATTTCACCGACGTTCGAACATCCCAAGATTCTCTGCACAGGCGATTTCACGTAGTCACGAAAATTATCCTAGATAGATGCTGAAAGGGGTAAATTTATACCAAATATTACTGGGGAAAAGCCTCACTTCCAAAACTAATAATTTTGATGCAAATAAGGCATTCACCACTCATGACCTTGCACTAACAAGTACATTTGGGGCAATGTATACACACAGATCTTAACTGATCTGAACGGTTCTATACCACCAGATTAGGTTAACGATATATATTTGACCTGCAGTTAACTCACCAGATAAGGTGAAGACACTATTTTCCAGGTGAGAGTTTTCCACAACGCTGCTTCCTGATTGGCCCAGACCTTCAGATGGTGGAGCTGACCTCACGTTGACCAAAGCCCTCTCGTTATCCTGCATGGTACTGTCGGCCACCACCTGCAGCTCTGATGATGTCACTTCCTGTCAACAAGAAACGATCGGATAAGGGTTAATTAATGTGAACGGGTCCGAAAAACAGTCGTTGCAAATGGGGTTAGTCGTTTACCCCGGCAGCTGTTGTCAAAGCAGAGGGAAAATAATAACAGCAGAGTGGTATACCGTGTTCGTATCACTGCAATTTTAAACATACGCCGCATGGAAATAGGCATTAATTCACAGATGTCGTTCCAACGAAATGTTCATTTTTTCCTTATTAATCTTGCTGTTCATTTTTAGTTTTTGCAGAACTGTTCATACTTTGCAGAACTGTTCATTTTATGCAGAACTGATCATTTGATGCAAAACTGTACATTTTATGCAGAACTGTTCTTTTTTATGCAGAACTGTTCATTGTTTGCATAAATGTACATTGTTTGCATAAATGTACATTTAATGCAGAACTGTACATTTTTATGTAGAACTGTTAATTTTATGCAGAACTGTTTATTTTATGCAGAACTGTTCATTTAGTGCAGCACAATTGTTTTTGCATTTTTGCCTCTTTAAAAAAAAATATAAAAAGTATGTTTATACAAATTTATCAAACCTACCATTTGATCAAACAAAATTAAATTTCCTCAACGAAAAAATAATGAAAGGAATCACATTCTGCAGCTAAACATGGCAGAAGAAATACATTTGTCATCAAAGCTCCGCCTACATTTTAATATAAATTTTGAATTTTTGAAAGGCCCTTCCTAATCATTCACAGGGAAGGTTTTTAACCTGTCCATCCTTGGCATCATTTAGAGCAAAACAGATATCACTTTGATGTGTGTGACCCACTACTTTTCTTCCAATATCATTACTTAATAGTTTTTAATTATAAATATTTTCTCTTCCAAAAATTGTCGTCTATATTTGAAGATCCATCTTAGCTTATACCACCACATATTTGCCTCCAAATTTCAGAGCCTTTCCACAATTTCCATATTATCAAGCCCTGCCATCTTGAGCAATTCCAGCCATTTTTCTAAGGGGCATCGTACAACCCACATGACAGGTTTAAGAGGTAGCCATAAATTAGTTGACCAATTTCAAAAAGTTTTGTCTAACATACAGATATCAGGAATACATAAATATCAGGAACTTAAAATTGAAATACACCACCTAGAAATGAAAACATTTACTTCTTCAAAATTATTTTCAACTCCATATACTGCTACAGATCCAGTAGAGAGAGACAGAGAGAAGACAGAACAAATGAGGGCAGCATTCCTTAATTTCTTTCCGAAAGTTCAAAAGTTTACGAGAACGTTAGCATGGTGAGTAGTCTAAACATATCGAGAGAACAAATGTTCAGGGAATGCTGCATGCTTTTATTTGCCGGGTCCATATCAATCAAATTTCAATATATAAAAAGGCAATAGATACCCATTGTATCCACTAATTGATAAAGCAAACAAAAGCAACAGCCTGACAGCAGCTGTGACCCTTGCAAGTTCACTGCACTTTCTTATTGTCAAGACAGTAGATATGGTGAAGATTCATCTGGAGAACATCTTTCAAAGGAAGAGTTCCCGAAATGCAAAATCATTGTTCCACAAAACCGTCAGGAATTAATTTCTCTTCAAAGTTGAAACATTGCAACAATGATAACCCTCCTCATTGGGTATATTTACAGCAGTTTAAAAGCTGCTGGCCTAATAGATTATTGTAAAGATAATAATACAATTGATACTACCTCATACTACTCGAACATGTCAAAAGCCACAGAGTATAAAACTACTAGTCACCCAAGTAACCAGGCACGAAAACCAAAATGGTGACGGCAGCATATGCCTCGTCACCACTGGCCACGGTGGTCCTACTTCAATCGGGACCGTAGATCTGGGAAATCATTGGGCGAGTGTGTACAGTGCCATGTAACACTTAAAATGCCGAGCAGTACGTGTAAGTACCGCAGATTGCTTCTGAGCTGACTGGCACGGCAGTTACAAAAACATGTCTTGCCTGGTTCACGTGGGCCTCGGCCCTCGACACTGCGCTGCTTGCCAAGAAGCTTTTGGCACTCCTACGAGCAAATATGCCACGGTGACCAACCATGGGAGACTCGTGCTCCTGGGGCCTTCAGATTAGTACATCACTGGCCCAAGCCGGTGGAAGCCTAGCTGGAGGCTACTACGAATGGACAGATAGGGGTCATGGCACTTGGCATTCAAGGGTTAATTAACTAACATGATGAATATCATTGCTTAACCAGTGCAGGCCATCCTTAGCAGATACTCCATAATGATCTTAGCCAAAGGGCAGGAAAAGCTATAAAAATTCATTGGTATCTTCATTTTCGTAGCATCGTTTACACTTCATTTTCATTGATAACGTTGGTCCAATGCTGGGTTTCCCCAGGTACATTTGGACTTCCTCGGGTGACGGTACGCAACGTACGGTACGCAACGTGATTCTCTATTACTTTAATTCTCCCTCAAGCAAGCTTTTGCACAATAATTAAAAATTGTATCGAGAGAGGCTGCACACTTGACAGCTGTTTGTTATCGGCCATTGTGCACTTATTCGATACATTTCAAGCAGATGTACACTTGACGGCTGCTTAGCACTGTTTTCGGTGAATTTTGGTAAAGTGATACTCGATGGGACCACAAAAAACGTGAAGTGGTACCCCAGTTGAAAAAGGTTGGGATCGCCTGGTCTAATATATCACCACACACACGGATTGCAATGGTGTAATTTTACTAAGGCACACACCGTTTTCTTGCTAATTAAATTGCTAATTATAAATTCTCAGCTTTTACAGTTTAATCCCCTTTAAGCGAGCAACCGGTTACCTGTTGTGACGATAAAACCGCATCTGTGCCTATCAGATGCGACTGGCTGTTAAGCTGACTAACTTCTCCCCCATCTGTGTGATCACTGTCTGATTGATTGATCTCCGACGTCAGGTGGTCGACCTCAGTCTCGGTGAGGTCGTGTGATGCCTCTGAGACTGCACCCAAATGTGCTGGAGCAATAACGGAATATAAAGAAACCTTTCATATTTATGTTTACACACTAGTGCATAAACAACCCTCGAAGCTCAATTGTTAGCATATTTATAATAACTATGTTCTCTTTAACTTCACACTATTAACATTGACAACCAGCAATGCAGCCAACATTAAATAGCAAACCATTTACCTCAAAATCAGGAATGACTTTTGTACCTGATGATTCTGACCAAGTTTAATGTGTCTTTAAGCAATTTTCACGATTGACACTAGCTCTGATGAAGTTTAGATGTCAAAATTAAGAATAACATTTTGAAGCTGATGATTCTGACCAATATTGATCAGACATGATTGTCTTAGGCAATGTTCACAATTCTGACCTTTGACAACATTTGACTTCAAAAACGTTTGCAAATGATTGTGATAAGAGTTTGATCATGGTTTGGTTTAAGTAATTTTCACAATTTGACCTCTGATGACCATTACTGACAGGTATACATGACAGGTATACATGACAGGTATATATGTCAATAACATAGATCTTCAAATCAAGTTAACATATTAAAAAAAAATTTTTTTTTTGGGGGGGGTGGAAACTTCTGTTCATGCTCACATTGTAGTACATTATAGCAAGCACTTGAAATTTCAAAAGATAATTATTCTACATTGTTCCATTTCAGCTATAACATTATAGCATGCAGTTCATAGTTTAAAGGTCTGGCATGACATATGACTTACAATCATGTAATGAAACCCCAGCGTCCAAGTCTTCTCCAACGTGGTGTTCTTGAATGGCAATCACGTGATCATGTGATTCCTCCTCCTCCTCTGGTTCCTGGTTGGTCGTGATGATCAGCTGGTTAGAGGAAGTTTGGTGGAGTTGGACCAGTACTTGCTGTTTGTGAGGCGAGGAGGTATCCCCATCCTACCTCACAGGGAAGGACATATCAATACGTTAGAGTTGCTATATGGCAACACCAGAGGATCATAAACATGCAGCTCAATGATGAATTTCTGATGTTCAGAAGTGCACAGGGCCCCCTCTACTGCTAAGTTTTACCAGAATATTGTTTTTTTGAAGCAAAATGCCTGAATTTTGACATGCAGCCATGTATATAATAAATGAGCTGACGACTACCTGGTTCAGTTAATGACACCAGCATGGTCCAAACCTCACCTGTAATGAGCTGACTACTATCTGGTCCAAACCTCACCTGTAATGAGCTGACTACTATCTGGTCCAAACCTCACCTGTAATGAGCTGACTACTACCTGGTCCAAACCTCACCTGTAATGAGAATGAGCTGACCACAATCTGGTCCAAAGCTCACCTGCAATCAGCGGACTACTATCTCGTCCAAACCTCACCTGTAATGATATGATCACTATCTGGTCCAAACCACACCTGTAATGAGCTGACTACAATCTGGTCCAAACCACACCTGTAATGAGCTGATTACTATCTGGTCCATTTCTACAACTAGTTTCCTTCATGGAAGCAGCATGGTCCAAACCTCACTGAGCTCGCTACTACCTGGTTCCCTTCATGGTTCAAAGCTCACCTACTGTATAATGAGCTGACCACAATCTGGTCCAAACCTCACATGTAATGAGCTGCCTACTATCTGGCCCCAATCTCACCTGTAATGAGCTGCCTACTATCTGGCCCAAACCTCACCTGTAATGAGCTGCCTACTATCTGGCTCAGACCTCACCTGTAACGAGCTGCCTACTATCTGGCCCAAACCTCACCTGTAATGAGCTGCCTACTATCTGGCCCAAACCTCACCTGTAATGTGCTGACTACTATCTGGTTCCCCGAGATGGTTGCTATTCCTGAATCTGACCCCAGGGATCGAACAAGTAGAGGTCCCGACGACGATACTCTAGGTAGCGTAAATGAATCAGTCAGAGATCCAAACTGCTCGGAGGCACAGGATATATTGCCAGTCGTGATCGTTGTCATGCCGCCTGGAAAGATAACCCAATCACAGATTCATTTTCTCAGAGGCCCTCAGAAGTCGTAAATGACGATAAGAGAGCGATTGCGGTATCAGACCAGCAGCAAAGGGCAGAAATGTCTTCATCGCAAGCAACGCACTTGAATAGAAGGGCAACTGTAGTGACCTTAACGACCCTCCTCGCAAGGTTAAGATCCACCTAGGGCGGACAATCGAGATCCCCGGGCGACATCCAGAATGCACCGGAATGGATCTGCTCTTCACATCATCGGGTGGGACGTGTCTACTTCTTAGCCCAAAGGCTGCAGGGTCACAATAACGTCGATCAGATCAGCTGCAGTGCAGTGGTGATGAACAGGTTACCTCTCACTCCCCTCGAACTTTGAGAAATTGGTCGACGGTCGATGTACACTCGCGTCCGTCGTATGGGTACGTTATATGGCGGTCCCGGGAGCAATTTGGGATGGACGGTTACACGCCTGCTTCGTTAACTTCTGGTCAGCCACGGTCACAGCACGGGCAGGGTTTCCTTATGAGCTCATGAGGCTCCTCTTAATATAAACTGAACTATGTTTCCACCAACAAAAAACACAACAGAACAAATCTCTGAATGGAGAGAGAGAGCGAGGGCTCTCTGTCATTTCTTGGGATGGTACTAACCTGGTTGGTTCAGAGGGAGTGGTAGATGTAACGTCAGTGTGCTGTTCTCGACTCCGGCTATTCTGATGGGTCGATTGCCCAGTTGACTGGGGTACCGGATGAACTTCAGCCTCTGCCGATGGTGGGTTTTTTGCAAAATTTCGACCAGTTCTGTGGGGAAGCGAAATTATAAGCCGTGTTTCAGAATGAAACGTCCGAGGAGGGAATGAAGCAAAGAGCCGGTCACCGATTTCCTCCTTTCAAAGTTGGAATTAGTCCCAATCTACATAGAGGCGATAGCACAAATTAAAGATGTTATTGCCGAGCGACTGATGTCTTTCTCCGCTGCCCTCTCTGTTAAACGGACGATGTAATTTTCTAGCTGTGAGTAGCGCCTGAATTGTACTTACGTCCAAAACAAAAAACCATCAGAAGCACAAAATTCGGGGGGGGGGTGGCCACTTGCGAGGTTGGCTTACCCGTACCAGTTTTTTCCGCAGGTCTATCTGCTTCCCCAGAATTACGCACATGACAGGATCAGTCAAGATTTTTTTGGCTGAATTAATTGAATCTTGAAACTTTGGACACCCCCCCCCCCCCTGCTACAACGGAAGAACGTTAGACAAAGTGACACCACTCTATGCAATATACGACGGCCATCTCACACAGGGCGCGGCTTTGCCTACATCTTACCCGGTATTCCAAACATTTCGTAATTCGGTATGGTCCGTTTCAACGTCCACCATTTGGACCTCAGCCACTGGGGGGATCGGACACTCTTCCAACCTGCTGCCATCCGTTCCCACGGTAACGACTGCTCGTCTCTCACGTCAGATGCCTTGATCCTGCAGCCAGATGGCGATAAACTGCCGTTAGTTAATCCGTCGATCACTAAACAAACTGATCACGCAAGATGGAACCCCTCCAACCTCCCTACGTCAGAAATTAAGACATGATGCATTGTCTGGGAACATCTTCCTGATAATTCTCAGCTTAATTCCCTCCCTCTTATACATGATTATTTTCTGACATCCAGCCAGACTCAATGGATATAGGTTGCCATTTTGATTGTCATGGAAATCTGTGGGAATGACAACGACTTAAAAACTGGAGTTCGTTTCAAGGGTGTGTGTGCATGAGTGGTGGGGGTAGTATGAGGGGGATATGTGGGAGTGTTTTGTGTTATAGGGGTGTGCATGTGTCAGAAGAGTAACTGTTTTGTTTTTGTATCATACCGGAGCTGCATGACGTTCTTACTTGTCTAAGAGTTTTTCGTCGTCGGCTTTACCCCACTCCGTGCCCCCGGTGTGCTTCCAGTTCAGGTAGTTCAGCCATTTGGCCCTGCACTGCTTTTCGGTCCTGGTGGCTACTCTCTCCGCTACTTGCTGCCAGGGGATACCTCCAGTAATGCTCTCCCCTTGCGTGGTGTGGGTCACTTGGTGTACTGCGGCAGTCAGCCTCTCCTCTTCGTCGAATCTCCACTTTCCTGCAAATTTAACATTTTACACGGCAACTTTTTTGAATGTGTCAAACGACAAGTTTGTAGCTATAGGATGAATTCAATATATAGAACTAAAGCAGCTAAGGTTACTGTGTTAGGGGGGGGGATGAAATTACTATATCCCTCTCTTCCATGTCCCCTTCCCCCAAACTTCCTTTGATCAAATTTTGCCCATGCTGCGAAGGATGCCACTTTTCTTATGCTGAGTTAATAAAGTACACTTATTGGCAGACTTGTCATAACTGAATCAACCTCATGAGACCTCAATCAACAAGAACAATTGCTAGACCTCCAATTTAAAGAATAGAGAGTCACCCCCCCCCCCAGAAAAACTATAAAAAAAAAACTAATATATTCC
>JAODAG010281907.1:0-12749 GCA_027574785.1 Orphnurgus asper | reverse complement strand
TGTGTATAGATGCATAAACTATGGAAGTAATGAAGACTAAGCTGCTTGTATACAAATAGGCTCCTATAGTTATTAGTAAACAATAAAATTGATATGGGCCTATAGGGGCCTGTGTGTGTATAGCCAGCTACTACAATCAAAACAGTTCAAGGCCCCAGGGGCCTTTATCATTATGAATTCAAAGTTAAACATTGTGCTTGTAGGTGATATAAGTGGGTATGAGTGTTTGTGGGAAGATTTAGACAACATTTGAGATCAAATTGAAATGTGGATTTAAAGAAAAAAAATCTGATTTTAATATCCGAAATCAACAACCCTGGTCATACTAAAATTTCACCAAGACGAGGCTTATACAGAAAACACATATTACTTGCACTAGGGCTGCACTAGAACTATACACCAGTAGTGACATCTTGCTGATGCTTTCCCTGTGTCTAAGGCAAGAATCAGTTTCTCAAGCAAAGCTAACCTAAATTCCAACTGCAAATCAAATACTATGCAAATTAAGGAATGCAAAAACCATTGCAAAATAATAGATTCAAATTCAACAGAATAAAGAGACTTATAGCTTTGAGCCTGCTTAGAGCATGTACCTATGGTTAAAAAAACAAATATTTTCCAGGACTTTCCGCTTATTCCAAAGATAATGAAATAAGACTTTATAACCAGCCACTTCTATTGTACAACTATTAACATGATCTACAATCCCATCCTTTACTATGTGGCAAAATTTCTAATGAGACCATGGCCTTGATTAAACATGACTAGTTGTACAATCATAGCCACAGACAGATGTGTAAAGAGTTGAACTACTGCTTCCAAAACAAAAAGTTCCATTCTAGTTGATAAGACATGACGAACTGACAGCCTGTTTTTTGACGGATAATGAGGTTTGCTTTCATGACCCTTCTATATGACTTGTAGCAGTCTTTCAGGTCAGAAAATTAGCCTTCAGATATCATGGCAATTCCATGACTGCATTACTGCATGACCTCGGTACGTCAGACTCACTGGTTTGGATCGCCCGCTCACATCACCTACTACTGAATGATCTCTGTACGTCAGACACACTGGTTTGGATCGCCCTGCATGTCATCAATTACTGCATGATCTGTTCGTCCGAATCACTGGTTTGGATCATCTTGCTCACGTCACCAATTACTGCATGATCTCTGTACGTCAGACTCACTGGTTTGGATCGCCCTGCATGTCACAAAATATTGCATGATCTCTGTTCGTCAGACTCACTGGTTTGGATCGCCCTGCTAACGTCACCTATTACTGAATGATCTCTGTACATCAGACTCATTGCTTTGGATCGCTCTTGCTCATGTCACCTAGTTAAAACGACGTTGTCCTTGGCAGTGATTTCAAGTAGCCTCTCAGGATTGTATGCTATCCCATAATTCTCTTCCAAATAGTCAACTACTCCTGCTGTGCTAGTTAAGATGTTGAACACTTTCTTTTCGGCTTTCGAGGTTCCTGGTTCTAACATCTGAATCAGGTGATGGTGGAAGCAGAGGAAGGGAGTCCTCAAACTCATGACTACATCAACCTGAAAGAGGAAAGCGATGGTCATGCGTCTTTCGGATGTTTCCTTTAAAAAGGTCAAATTCCTTTGGCCAAGCTAATATCAACGTGGATGATAACAGGGATTTACATAACTCATGGAGTAACAACCTTTTCAAAGATGACTATTTTCATCAGCATTCGGACCTCAAACAAACACATTTTGTGATATGAAGCAGCAGCTAATGATTACTAACACCACCATACCTTATATGAAGCTAATCGCATATACAGTTGTGAAGATATGACATGATAAGAATTTTAATTATGCTCCACCCACTCATTAGGGTTCATGATATGAGCCCCACAACAGTAGGGAGCATCGACTCACTACAGTACAACAACCAGTCAGTTATGACACTCATTAAACATTTTTGAGATTTCTTGTATACAAACTTTTATTAGTATTTAGCCATGCCCACTCATTAATATTAATGTTATTAAATTTAGTGATATGAAAATTTACCTAACATTTAGTTACACCACCATACCAAATATGGTACGTATGGTACGTACATATGGTACGTAGGAAGATATTGCCATTTTTAAGGAGTTTATGGTAAGCCCCACCTGCTCATTAATATTTATGATAGGAGCACCAAAAACAATAGGACACATCACACGGTGCATCTACCTGTCAAGTATGTCATTGATCAAACATGGAACATGTCATATCCCATTAACAAGCTATTGTTATTGAGCTTAACTCTGCTTACTCATGAATATTACTGAATGAAACAAACCTTATTTTCAAATGAAAATGTCCCTAACATAATTATACTAACACCACCAAACCAAGTATGATTATATCGCACCTGTGGTTGTGAAAAATATTGACATTTTAAGAATTTTAAATTAAGCCCCACCACTCACTAATATTCATGATATGAACACCAAAAACAATAGGACACATGTATACTCATCAGAGATCATCTACCTGTCTAGTATGACATAGATCCAAGCTGTCATGTGAACGCAGCTGCCGAAGCACACTTGCAATCATGAATGCGTAGGTTTAACAAATGCAAATGAACTCAAACGTTTATTATCTCTTGGCTGGCTGGCTGAATAGCTGGCTTTCCCCTGCGATAATGTCTATCAAGCTTTGCAGAAGTCATATTTGGCCCTGTCACCTCATTAGTATGCATGCTAATTATACCAAAAAACAATAGAGAGTATATTCACATTATGGAGGAGTCGGAGGACCCATACCCGTATAAAGTCCTTCTTTCTGAACTGCCTTTCTTGATATATTTACATAGGCATGCATGTTATGCCCACAGAAAATTTCCTGCCCAATTTTTATTTGGATATATTTGGATGAGAAGCTCGCAGACTCAGGCCAACCAACAAACAACATATGTCTGTACCAGGGCCACGTAATATAACATTCACTATATGAAAAACATTTTGACCCTCCACTGACCATGACCAATGTAAGTTCAACATCAATCCAACATGCCATACTTGAGTTAACAGGTTTACAAACTCAAGCATAACATATGCACACACACCCACAAATGCGCACATCCATACAGCCAAACCTTCAGATCAAGGACTCCACTGTAACTAAAGAATCCATGTTGATATCTCAAGTCGTAAGGATAGCATCTTACTCAATATTGAAATACTTGAGCTGATACACAAGTCTTAACTAAAACAAAAGTGATGTACTGCATTAGTGTAATGGCAGTTATTATGTTAAGTAAGTTAAAATTATTAATGAATGGTAATATTAAGATGTATGGCACTGGGCATTCAATGTATTATGTAATCATTGCTGTTTTAGATACCTGATATTGTTTTCTCATTGTTATACTTTTATACTGTTGATCAGGCTTATCTCTCTCTGTCCTTTCCCGGTCGCACACTGAGCAGACCGTTTTTATTTTTACCTCCACATTATATGGCTCAGACCATGCCTTGCCTAATTATAAATGTTGAAAGCAAAGAGAAAATTAAACATTTCAACAGTGAGGTCCAACCATCTTGTCTTTACTATCGTAAATGTTTAATAGTCATGCAATAACCATCAAAATCTGAGGTCAGCTTTCTGACCTCAAAACATTGAAAATATATCACATTTTTTACAAAATCGAAAATCCTGCGTCAAAATGTAACATACCCAATCTTGGATACAACAAAGTGGTGTCTCTGAGTAACCAGCATACATGGCCGGGTTCTGGAGCAGTCCCCTAGCTGCCATGACACCTGTAACAAGACATACACAAGTAAACAAACTGACACATATATATCCAAGGGCTTTCTGGAGTTTTGCATAATTTTTTTCACTAGCTCTCATCAACGATTTACTGAAACATTGGTCTTTGTGAAGTCAAGGCAGGAGTTCTGCCTGTCCAATGCTACCATGCCAAGCATATGATGTGTAAATTATCCGTAGGATGATACACTACTCCATCCACAGACACAGCTTTTGCTCCAAATACTAGACGACGGTTATCTTCTAAAATAGTTTTAGAAAGTGTTTGCGTGGGATGTAACAGCACCAAATGCCACTGCCAGAACTGTAACCAAGATATAAATGTTCTCGCATACCAAAAGTGATGTTAATACCAGAGTTCCAAACATAATTGTTTTGGGGCTATGGGCCTATATGTTGGGGCCTCAGAGGAGGGTCAATGGATAAAGCTACAGTACTTGTAGGTTCTTGAGAATGTCCCAGCTTTGCATTCACAATTTCAAATGTTCCAGTTACATTGTTCGTAATGAAAAGACTCAAATAAGAGAGTCATTAAACAAGTCTTGACTGAAGTCAAAGACAACATGGTCCTGTGAATGCTAACAGACTGAGTTACTAATGTCAACTTATGTAAATAATAGGCATGTACAGTAAATGAATGCTTAAAGAGATTTCATTCTGCATCAAACTAACTAACAGGTTGAAACCATTCTAGCTATAGTAGTTTTCATTTTCAACTATTACTACCGTCAACTCTAGTTTGATCCCGCACCATCTCTGCATCTTGTACTGTTCTGACGTCACCATTGGCAAAGACAGGTACATTAAGACTGTCTTTGATGATCCTAATGGTGTCTAAGTCTACAGGCTCCGTTCTCTGTGCTATAGTTCTTCCATGGACCGTTAGGAAGGAAGCACCAGCACGCTCTGCCATCTGACACAGATCTACAGTCTTTCTGTAAGAACAAAATGGAAGTAATTAGCGATCATCCACAGCTGTAGCAATTAAGAAACCTTCACATCAGAGTAGTGTTATGTGAATATATGAAACGATACACTCAATACACTCTCTCAGTTGAATAATTATTGAATTTTGCAAGGAGGAAATTTCAGCTGTAATAGCTTGTTCACACTTCATTTTGCTACAAAAACAATTAGCATATATTTGTTGACTTGACTTGTATGTCACTCATGATCTATATACCGTTTATTCCTGCCATCCTGTTCAGTAAATTTCTGAAAACCAGTTGAGAGGATTCATAAAACTTCTTCAAATTCCCCTTTCTAACCGGTCGAATATATCCTACGAGTCTATTACAGCTAAAGCGGATATTCTTCCTTAAAGAGTATTCGCTCCAATGTTGTTACATTGGGTACTATGGAATTCTGGTAGAATTTCCATGAATAGAGAAACTATTTACTAGGGTATTTCTTCAAGGAAGAAATCCATCAGAATTCCTCAGTGGAAAGAAATTTACTGGCACAATTCAAGATATGATTTCCTATGATATTTTTCCTTGATTCCTACCAAATGTAGTAAATTATACTATATTAACTTTAATCAATCAACTCAGGACAATCACTGAATAATTTTTCTGTGCTTTCTTGATGTCTCCTGAGTATCCAAGAGCCAATGTCAACTAATAGCTTTGGACTAATGCCCCAAACAACAATAGAGATTTTATGCACAAAACATTCCCCCCAAAATAATCTCATACAAAAATAGCTCGCACAGGTGTGCACAAGATACACCAATGCTATAAAAGTACTTTTATTCTTCTTTCATGCAATGAACAAATTTATCAAAAAATGACTACCATGCAACTATAACCAGAGATTAATTTGCTGGTTAAACAATTATTGTTTCCTTGTTTTAATGAAGACAAAGTCGTAATTCTTTTCTTTTCCATATATTTCGGATGCATATCCAACATTGTTCTAATTGTGGTGCTAATCCTTCATAGCTACTCACGTTAACTTCCATTTTGATAATCTATGTTGGAAAGAGCGATTTTCAGTATGTCACCCTCATTTCAGGTTAGATCAAGATCATGCATTTGCACATGGGTAAACTGCGATGTCACATATGCCTAATTATCTGTGTTTTATGGTGCAGTAAAGTACAGTGCTATATAACTGTGTTTGTGCATTGTACATAATCAATTCAGTGGATTGCCTTCATGATGTTCTTTTCCAGAGTAATGCTCCATAATTCATGCAGTTTGAGTTGAGATGTTACTTTAAAGTTGATTGTAACATTCAGATGATGGACAGCTGTTCTGTGCTCATATTTGAAATGGTTTGCAGGACTGATGTCTTAATCCGTGAACTTAGTGATGATAAGAATCAGGTTGATCCTTTGCAAACAAAAAGAACGTACCTAACGTCATCGTGAATTCTGATTTTAACTGATACAGTGAAGTCGCTGTTAACTCTGGCTTTGGCCAATTTGACAGCATCACTAATCAGTTCAGGGTGCTGGATCATGCATGCTCCATACCCTTTGGCCATTGCCCACCTGTAAGGAACCGATGGGGAAATAGGAGTCAAAATCAAGTCAACGACTTACGTTGAACCTGAGTTACATGCTCCAAATGTCCATCAATTGTGTCGCTAGGATGTGAATACACCCCCATGGGGTGGGGCATTACAAATTTGAAGACCTAAAATTGTTGTTGATTGACATCAGCTATGGAGACAGAGCAGAGACATGGTTTTTGTCAATCTCTGACCAGACGGATTCCAGGGAACAAGGTATTTATCCAGATTGACAAATCATTTTGAAGAAATAAAACAATTCTGGAACCTCAAAGTCTGGTAAAATTATGTGCACATATACTACATTGTTGCTGTGAGCATTACCACAGATGTCATCCCCAACAAATGAGAAATCAGATCAGAGGCAAACAATTACTCACAGTTTGCCAGAAATAAATCAGATCTCATCAAATCAAAACTACATGCATGTCAATGTCCCACTGAAATAAATTCACCTGTAAATGATCATATAACGATGATCACTTACAAATGAAAGCAACCTGATGCACTTCAGGTGGCCATCTAGTATGCACTGTGACCTCTCCTATCAAAAAACAAGAACTCAATGTAATGACGACATCTCGCACAATGATCCAGCTAGCAGAGGTTAAGAAGTTAAGAAAGTGACACCTTGGTATACATTTTTCTACAAAACAGACATATAGAAAACTGATTTAATATATACAGAAAAGCAATTGGAAAGATTAAACTGAATGAAAATACCTTTGTGGGCAACCACAGTTGAGATCTACTCCTTGAACATACCTACAGAAGAAGAATATTTCAAAATTGGTGAGATGTCACAATAAAATATGATAGAGCATCAAAGATTAAATTAAAATATTGCAATATTACTTCTTTACTGGGGAAACACTATATTAATGTTATTAATCTGAGAGTAAACCATTAAGAAGACACAATAACCTACTGGGGATATACAGCCTGGCATCATTTGTATATATCCCTCTTTCTCATTGTGCAAGTTTATAGGCATAGCCAAGTTACGCACAGAGAGCACAGAAATGTACATTAGCAATCACGAAAAAAGTTAAGCAAGGTACTCACGGAGCGACCAGTTCTGTTGCATCTGCAAAGTCTCTGCCATTGCTTGCAGCAAATTGTACAATTAAAGGATGGTCGTCTGTGTTACCAATCATTACAGAAATGTCATTAACTTTGAATTAAGCACACTATTAAGTGCATGTGGAGGCCTGCATATTGACTCTCTGAACCTACTACCATTATTTCCATTGAATCTTACAACAGACAATAAATAAAAAGTGTTGCAGTGCCACTTGCAGAGTAACTAATATCTATTCATGATAATGACGGCCTGCACTGGTCAAACGATGCCGTGCAGGCTGCCTTCCTGCAATTGGCAATACCGTATGTTGGGTTTTCATGGGAAGGTTCTCTTTTGTGTGTTCTCTCTATATATTTGCAGAATACACACAAACTGGGCATGAAAACAGTAAGATTTGTGCTATAATTACATTGTATGGGATAATAATGACATAACAGGCATAACCAGAAAAGCAGGGTAAGATGTCAAATTAGGCACAACAGTCTTCTTAGGAAGGGTCAGAAACTCATGTTGGCGAGTAATGAGAACATTTAATGGAAACACTTATATTTACACAAAGATGATATCAATTAACGACTTTACTTATTCACATGAGGCATCAGTACCAAGAGTATAACAGTAATAATGAAGATCCAAGGACATCAAAACAGATACATTGGGCTTTGTTCTACTTCAATGACTCCAATGCACCTAGCAGACCTTATATATACTTCTGCAGGTTATTAAACTAACCTGAATTGGTTGTGAACTCACTGTCTCTTGCTTTTTGTGATTTGATGAATGAGTCTGAGATTATCATTGGCGTGAAGCATACATCACAATTATATCTGTAAAGAAATAAGAAGAATATTATATCATTGGGTTTAGTGAATAACATTATGTTATTGGAATTAGTGAACAACATGTTGTCATTGGAATTAGTGAATAACATTATGTTATTGGAATTAGTGAATAACATTATATCATTGAAACTAGTGAATAACATTATGTTATTGGAATTAGTGAATAACATTATGTTATTGGAATTAGTGAATAACATTATGTCATTGAAACTAGTGAATAACATTATGTTATTGGAATTAGTGAATAACATGTTGTCATTGGAATTAGTGAATAACATTATATCATTGGAATTAGTGAATAACATTGTCTTTGGAATTAGTGAATGACATAATATCATTGGAGCTAGTGAATAAAATTATGTCATTGGAAGTAGTGAATAACATTGTCATTAGAATAGTGACTTTTATTATTGGAAGTGAATAACATTATTTATTTGGAAGTGAATAAAATTAAATGGTTGGAATTACTGAATAACATATTACATGATTGGAATTTGTGAATATCATTACATCACTGGAATTAGTGACTAACATTGTATCATTGGAATAAGGGACTAAAATTATATCATTGGAACGAATAATATTATATCAATGGAAGTGACTAATATTGTATCATTGGAAGGGAATAACATTATATCATTACAGGTGAATCATTGGAAGTGTTTAAACAGTATAACCCCAGTATAAAATACAAATTCCAACAAGAGAAGGATCAAAGTAATGTTATGTGACATGTCTGGCTCACAGCCTCTATTAAAAGATTGTTTGCCTAATTATTAGTTTTCGTTAAAAATTTTGTTATAGCTACTGTATGACTGAAGGCAATGCAATTAAATGAAACAAACAATATTTAATGTAATCAGGAAGGCCCTGATATTTACCATTACATTATAATAGCACTTATATTAATTCTCTTATCCCAGAATGACGATGGCAAATATAATAAATAATAATAACAGTAGTAGTAAGCAAGAAGAAGACAACCAATTAAACAAAGTGGACATTCTAATGGAAATTGGTAGATTATTCCATGCACGTGATACAGAGAAAGATCGGCTTCCAGCTTGTACCCATTGGAAAGAGAGTCATCCCCCGACAATAAGTTTTCTTTCATTGACTTTGTAAGATTGTGCGAGATAAGATTGTGCGAGACAATGGAACCATTGGTAGACAAATGTTAGATGTTTGAAAGCGATCCTTGGATGTACTGCTAACCAAGCAAGGTAGAGAGACTACCGTACATTAAGGGTTTAGGGTCATGTACAAAACTGACAGAGAAAACTAGCCATGAGGCCAAATCTTACAATCGTTGAAAAGTTTCGATGGGTATATTTGGATGATGGCAAGGCACGACAGGAAGTCGAGCTGTAACCAAACAGCACCAGGTAGGTGCATCCTTCAATTTACAGGATACATTGCAAAGATAATTCAGTCATTTACAGTTTGGGATATTTATATGAGAAGACGAAGACAGATTCAAATCGAGATTTAGAAGTATTTTTGATGGTACCTGAAATATTATTAGACACAACCATGAATTTTGGGGTCGAACGTTACATATTATCGTGTGTCATTGGAGTAGATGTGGGAAGAGACTTGGTGTCGTGTTCTCACTGACAGAAAATCCAAGTGGTCTTAATATCAAACCAGCAAGAGAGGTGGTTGAAATACTCTGGCAATGTCATCATACCTGACAAGACCAGTTTTGGACTACTACCATATATAGTCCGAACCTTCTTACTGCAAGAAGTAAGATAAGCAATCGAGGAGGAAGTCTCATGGCCCAACATCAATACATTCACTTTAAGCAAGTATGAACCTTCTTAACCTCTCAATTCAGGCAGGATGTACATTAAGATAAACAATCATGGATGGATTCTTGTATCACAACATCAATACTGATTCACTTTAAGTGAAGTCTGAACCTCCTTTACCTGTAAGATAACTGAAAAACTGTAAATACTCAAATGACACATTCATCAAGATAGATTACTAAACTCAAGATAAATTTCTCACAAAAGACAAACTTACAGAATTTGTAAGAGCATGACTCACCTTCTGACAAGGGTCCTGAATGCCAACCTGCAAGCCAAAGAAAAGCTGATTGGTAGGGTAGGTACTGAAATTATGCTATTGATTATAACAAACTAATTTATTTTCTTATATATAATTGTCTCATTGATGTAAAAGTCAGCACCAGTGGCAACCACATCAAATAACCTTGTAACTTTTCAACTACACACATGTGGTTCTATACAGCCCAAAAGAATTGATTAATGGACAGAAACATTAGTCCACCTCTACTGGTTACTATAGTAACTAATCCAGGTTGATAATAATTGGCTATAGTAGGCAATCATCACTCATTCTCTTCAAACAAATCAGGCTATTAATGTATTGATTGTGCAATAATACTGCACTGCTCAATGCTGCCTGCTCATGAACAGAAAGTAGACAAAGATCATAAAATGTCAAACTCTTTATACAATACTTGTAATAATCTACTGCATGCAAGATGCTGCCTGCAATGATGAGGTTTCTTGCCTTAATACACCACTTCGTAGAATGGTGGGTGTGGTCACATTTCAATGCCTGAGAAACACTACTTTTCCATTTATCACGCGTCCAATTAACACCAGTTTCTCTATTTAGTTTAATTTACCTGATTACCAACGTAAGATTAAGATCGCTGTTAAGTTGGAGGATTTGGCTGCTTACTTGGAGTATCTCACCATCGGTGCACAGAGATACAAGAATGACTTCTCTTTCAATAGTTCTGGAATGGTCTTTTGATCCATGTTTGAGACAAAACCATCCTCCTAATTAATGGACACATCAGGTATAAGTTGGTAGGAAACACCTGCACATAGGCCAAAAAAGAAGTAACGAAGACATATAATGTACACATAGAATGTATGAGTAGTACATACAACATAGAATCTGTTTTTGTTCATTGATCTGTTTTGTTTCTCTTATAAAGAGCAAACCACTATCAAAGAAATCCAATAAATTATATAATTTAATGGTACGTGTAATCAAGTTTCATACCTGTAGGATAAACTGTGCCAATTCTAAAGGAAGCTTATATTCCATGAGTTTACTGTAACGAGACTTGTTATTAGATAAATGTTAGAAGTTGTTTAGTAGTACTTAAAGAGCGTCATCAGTAGTTATAACTTAACAAATCTGTTATTGTAGTTATTAACAGAGATCGAAACATTTACATACACTTCTAATTCTATAAAAACCTTCTATTCGATGATAACTTTTTTTTGGTAAAACTGTGTTAACCTAGTCCTTGAACAGGTCCTAGCATTCGGCAAACCTCCAAAACTAGGCCATTGTTTCCGATAATGCGCGTAAACCCCAGTTATCAGTTAATGTATACTCACAACATTAACCACAGGGAATGTCTATCACCCGATACATATGTGACATACACCTTTTCCGAGGAATGGTTTCATTTGCTGGTAGAAAAAGAGGCGACCATTATTGATGCAACACTTAGCCTCGGTACGACCATTTTCAAACTGACATGCGACCTAGTACTAGTAGTATCAGTAACTATTAATTTAAGTATTAGGGCTACTGGCAACTGCGTTCAGATCATAGTTCTATTTCTATGCGGGTTCAGATACCGTCACTTAAACAGAAAATAATCAGGAAGGGCTACAGCGCTGTGGAAGGCTACGTCCGTAAATTTCGAGCAAATCCGAAGAAATACGCTAAGTCCCAAAGTCCGCGGTTCCGCGAGAGGGGTCTTCAGCGCTGAGGGAGGGGGTTACATCTTTGAAAAATTTCGAAATCCGAAATCTCCATAGACTCAGTGTACGTTACTTCTCCAAAAATACGAGTACGAATCCTTCATTGACTTTGTACACAGAATGCGGCTCGGAGGGGGGGTGAGGGTTACGTCTTTAGTCCGAAATCTATGGAACGCGAAAACGGACATATATCTAAGTCCGAAATGTATGGAACGCCAAACAGTTATATTTCTATGTCCGAATCTATGGAACGCCAAATGGATAAATTTCTAAGTCCGAAATCTATTGAACGCCAAAACGGTTATATTTCTAAGTCCGAAATCTATGGAACGCCAAACGGCCATATTTCTAAGTCCGAGATCTATTAATTTAAGGGTATACACCACTATTAAATTAATGTTCCTCCGCCCCAAAAGTGCAAACAAAAAAATTTGGAAGTGAATTCTATATTATGTTAGCAGAGATTATCATGTCTTTTTATGATTGGATGTTGTAGAGTATAAATTAAAGTACAGATGACATAAATACTAAATATGTCTAACGTTTTTATGGATATTTATTCATTCTGAACATTTTATTTGTTTTTCATTTTAAATGGTTGCCATAGTAATCAAGAAACAAAAGTTTAAAGAGGAACACATTGTGGAAAATTATCTCTCAATGTATACAAGATACACACAGAGTTTTGCTATAAATGATTGACATATATGATAACTGAAAAGATTTTATTATTATTATTATTTAAACAGATT
>JAODAG010281796.1:0-12749 GCA_027574785.1 Orphnurgus asper | reverse complement strand
AATTGTAATTATTTCAAGTAGAGCCTACCTGAAATTTTTCTTTGAAGTAGAAGTTCAAAGTTTCTCATGTTTACGTGCTCAGGTAGAAGACAACGACGGAACCTGAAATGACGGGTAATTGTGTGTCGTAACATTTTATCTGTGTTGCAAATGATTGATGTCTCATGTGTTAGGTTGAATATAGTCTTATAACTTGTAACATACAATCACATTATCTAAATTCCAACTTGGCATGACTATGAAGCACCTTATACTTACTATCAATCTCTATAAGGTATACAGGTACCGGTATGTAAACGAAAATAGAGTCATTGCCATATGTGAGATATTAGTGAACCTTTTTTCTGCCTAATTAACATCATTATGATAGTTATATTACACTTTTCTAATAAGAAAAGTGACATGGCACAAGAACTGCGGCATCACACCTGTAAGGTGTGAAGAGGTAAACTGCTCCTCTGAAAATCCATGCTAGTTTGCGTACTGAATGAGAGCAGGTTAATATTATCAAGCTTTGGCAAACTGAATTGGTTGGACGGGTTTAGAGTGCCAAACAGAAAATTAATATTCATTAATTTAAACTTGTGTGAACTATTGTTCTGAACCAGACCTGTCATAATTTAATATGTAGATATTTGAAGGGATGGACAGGTAAAGTCATTGTACACATTATTAAATATTAGTGTTATTATTATTATAGGAAGATATAATTATACCTCAAACATGTAATGCTTGTGCAAAGATGGACATATTTTAATATGCTCATAAACTGTTCATCTGAGAAGACTTTGCCAGTTTCAGTGATAGACAACAGGTTCAGTGTTTCCAGTTTTGGCAAGTTGATGCCTGAGTTGAAGGTTAAGGATTCTTTCGTTGTATTGAAATAAACATCCAGATCATTCAGCCACACGTTCTCGATGGAAATCTGTTCGACAAGGATTTGACAGTTAAGTACAAAAATAGGATTAACAGTAATTTTCCGAAAGAAATTTTACAAATTATCACATGACGTTTTAATCACTTGTTAATTACGATAATGAACGATTGCCAAGTTAGCTAATTAAACTGGTAAATAATATGCCGTTCTTTAAAATCGATGAGTGTATAACATTAAGCACTTTTGGACGAGTTCATATTCATAATGAAGTCATGATCACAGCGTGTAAATAAGGTAGTCGGAACAACTACGGTAGTTCATTGGCAAAATAACTTACTTCATTGTCCGATGCGAGAACAAGTACTTGAGTAGTTGATTTCTGCAGGAGCATGCTGTCATCCTTAGAGATGTTCACTGGTACGGAACATACATTGTCTACAACGTCGACGACATTTTTGATGCCACCCTTAGATTTTTCCATGATGCACACTGTCGCAAATTTTTCTCCGTCCTTGACGGATTCCAAGTAGTTAATAATATTTTCGGCCGCCTTTACGTTCAGCCCACAAGCAAAGCGAAAAACGTATTGGTAATGGAGGGGGCTGATATTTCGCAGGATGCTAAACAGCTTATTTGGCTTTGACGTTGACGCAATGTGGGAGAGATGGTGAGCTGCAAACCACTCGCAAAATACGCTGTGGTAAAATTTAACATGTGTACGATAGTCCGACATTCTTAAATGACCGGAGCCGGACTTGCCGACTTTGGCAAGAACCTCATCCTCTACTAACACTCCTAGTTCGTGGTAACGTTGATACAAGGATTTACCCAGACTTTTCAGAAGTTGTTCCTTAATCCAAAACAATCCTTCTTGCTTCTCACATAGCCCTTTAAATGACTCACGATGAAGCGACTGCTCATCTCCCCACTCCCCAGAGGTATTTCCAGTTTTCCCTCTCCTCCTGCTGCTGCTAATTTGACGGAATGCTTGTCCTTTCAGTGCCTGCATGATGCTTTGGAAAAAGTCTGTAACCGTCGCTGCGGATAAATTTATTATTTTGCCTTGATGAATTAAATTGGCGAGTAAGGCAAAAAAGAGAGGAACCTGACAAAATGCAAAGATTCCTGGAACTTGCTGGAGCATAACTTTTATTCTGTTTGCATCTTGATTATTATTTTGTGTCACCACATCGAGAATGTACTTGTCCTGTGCGTGTTCGTCGAACCCAGCAAGTCTCATCCTGTGTGTTACCTGTGCCAACTCGTTTGGCAGAACTGTTGACGTTGTAGTGAGGATAACTCGACACTGTTGTAGCATCTGTTTCTTCATTATCTTTCTTATTTCGATCTTTTTATCGTCGCCAATATGTGGATATCTGTTGAAACCATCTAACATAAGCACGACGGATAATGATGACGAAGCAAGGATATCTTTGACATCATCGGGATATAATTCCGTATCACTTGGAAGTAGGTACTGGCATATTGCTTGGTACAAAGAATTGTTGTTCCCTAGGTATCTCATATGAAGGAAAATAAATATGTCGACATCCTTTAGAGGCGACAATGAGTCTTTCGTATACCAGTCATATGCCATCTTATGACATAACATCGATTTACCGTATCCCGAGCCTCCTTCTAAAACGATTCGTGTATACTTGTCCTTTTCATTTCGGAGAATATCATGGTAAGAGACAAGTTTTTGCCAGACGTCTCTTTCACGTGAGTCTATGTAGACTTCGATATTTTCTTCAATAAATATATCGTTAATTCCATTTGCCTTTTCCACTGCCAGGCATGTAACTGCCGCACAAATCTCTTTGTAATGAATAATTAGTTCTTTCTTCAGGATTGTAGTGTTATCTGTAAAACGAATTACAATATAATACATATAAGTTTCATCATTTGCAATGATTTGATTGGAAAATCTGGAAAACAATCTGACTCCACCGTAATTCCAACTGAAGATCTGCTTGACGCGCAGTCGACAATTGTTGTCCACCGAACGGATCTCATATGGATGCTAAAACCTGTAAGAACACGATGACATTGGCAAACTTCAGTAATATGGTCATAGCTTTGATACATTCTCCCGGACGAAAATATGCCGAAACTTATTTTTAATTATTTTTTCAACATAACCATATATCAATCTTGAAGATACCATGGTTACATAGTTTATGTATACTGTCCAATGCAAATGGAGAACCAGGTAAGACTGAATGTAAGGGGCAGGAGGCCCACTGGCTGTATGGTTTTGATTATCGTTGGTAATAATCTTGTTTGGCTAACAAATTTTTGCATGCGGTGTACTTAAAACTAAAAATGGACACACAAAAATTACTTTACCGACGGTGGCCCAAAGGTTATTGATTTCATGTTCACGAATACTTAGGGATTTTGTAAGGAGCATAGGCTATACTCACTTGATATTGTTTCCGAATTTCGAGGTATCATAGCGTGTTCCTGTAATAGAAGAAGGTTTAAACGAATGTGTCAAACGAGTATGTCGAAAAGATTTTTATATAGGAATACTAAATATATGGTACGTTATTAAAACAGAGCTATCGTACCTCGCTGTGATTTCGACGTTTCATCCTTTCCAGCTTCATTTTCCTCCTTCCTACGTGATTCATATAAGAAAGTAAGTAATTAGAAACAAGTTGTGAAAAGACAACCAGCCTATAGACATTCATGTTCAATTTCTTTCTCATTTACACTTCTTCAACTACAATATAGGTCTATTATACAAGCTATATGCTATAACACATTACATAATTAATCATAAAGACCACTTACCTTCTCTTTTGTATCTGTTTCAGCGACGCATGTTGCATATAATGTAAAAATATTAACTGAAATTCCTATGGTTGAGGAACAACGAATTGACCAAACGTTTCTGTCCAACAAGTCTATACAAAACCAAGCGGCAACAAAGTAACAGATCCTAATCTTTTCTAAAATCTGCAAAAATGTCAACAGTCTTACATGCCGCGACGCCTGTCCTTAAACCTTTCTCATCCAGACCCCAGACCGTAACATAAAAAAATGAGTTCATCAAAACGAACCCCAGTAAAAAAGTATCCCTTGATTTATGATCATTCTGTGAGAAATCGATGTGTGTGGTGACAGCTTGGATAGATAAAGCACTCTCACATGCTGCAGGTAGCTTTCTTCCGTTTATGACTTTCACATCATTTGTAATGCATGACACTGTTAGAGTGTATGTCTCTGTTAGAGGACACGACCTCACAATCAACCAGTGCTTGTCAGCTTTAAAACCACGCACACTACGTGACGTGATATTAGCCAAAAGGTCAAGATGGAAGCTATTCGATATTGTGCGTTTGGCGCTGCGATTTGAACAACACATAGCAGGCCTATGTTACATGCTCTCCGAATAAATATAAATCTAAATATATAAAATAAATTAACCTTTGCGAAATTTGATGTAATATATTGATACAGGTACTGATATGCAAATTACTAAGATGACAGCAATTGCTACGATAGGAGCCCATGCGTTGGTGGTAGAGCCATCCCCTATATCACTTCGATTAGATGATGTTTCAGCTTCTGTAAGAAACAGACGTAATCATTTGCAGATTGCATCAAAATGGGCAAATCCAGTTGTAGCAAACATCTCCGCCCGTGTAACACTAATTTGATTAAGTAAATTGTTGTGAAGAGTTGATTAATTTCTTCGACGCTGACTTGATGCTGTATTTGCTGTGGCAAAACTAAATTGATTAATAAGTAAATGTTGTTATAAGTTGGTCGATGGTGTCACATCAAATTGATTCAATATATTGTTATGGGATGGTCGACCGTGCCATATTACATAGATTAAGCAGTATACGTTGTTTGGAGTTGGTATACCGCGTCACATCAAATTGATTTAGTATAATGTTATTATGAGTTGGTCGACCGTACCCCAATAGATTGATTCTAGTTGGTCCAATTATTCTATACGTTTTGTACGTTACCTTCTGTACGTAAGTAAAATAACACCCATCAATGATTGTCTCAAAATTATGACATCAAGTGGTTTCTCATTCCTAAATTCTTCATTCTTTATGGTCAGCAGATGAGTGAGCTTCCATCGCTGGACAACATCTTTCCAAGCAATGTAAACAATTGCCCAAGTGATATTGGAAGAGTTCCTGATGTAGTATTTGTAACTGTTCACCTCGTGTCACGTGACTTCCGTGAACAACAGTCCGTCTAACATAATTCCTTTGATTTAGAGTTGCATTAACTGCACGTTAATGCAGTTATTAATTGTCAAGAGACTAGCTGGATGTAACATTGACTTTAATCACTTATTATCCTAGACATATAAAGTACCGACTGTCATAGTTTACATATCTCTAACAGGTTAGAGCCATAACAGGCAAGTAGGACATTCGTGGAAATTAGCAAATGTCTAATTTGCAGGTTTGATGACACACAAATACGTTTTCACTGTCTGTTAGAGATTGGAAGTATCTGCATCAATATCGCGTTCTAGAAAATCAAATGTGCACTCACCCGGATGGATCAGCAAGTCCAGTTTTCTGGACCAACATAATGGAAAGGAATCGTTGTCAGGGACATCAACTTTGCACTCTACTGTTATTTTGTAGCTTTGTTTATTTTTAACACTATATTCCGAAGTCAGGGTAATATCAAACGTGTCCCCATTTTGGATAACGACCAGTTCTTTGACGTTGAAGGATATCGAACTATCAACAGATCTCCAACTCAGGTTGACCTTTGGGCGAACGCCGTTCAAACTGCACAACACCTGGCCAGTGCCGATTATGGCGCAGTATTGTTTGGGATTTGTGCATCCTTCGACAGCTAAGTTCGGTGGGTTCGGTTGAACTAACAGAAACGAGAGAATAATACTACATTATGTGAGTTTTGAAAATCCTAAAACTAATATGTATACACATGTAACGAACTATCGTCTGGTTATTGTTTTAGACGGCTGTGCTTAATAATAACAATATATATATATATATGGCAATATATTGCAATTTAGTCATAGTACCAACTTAAATTTGTTATTATAGTTAGTCAATATACATTTACTGTTCCACTTTTAATGGTTAAAAATATATATGGCAAAGTGGCACTCACTGTAGACACTGACATTAAACGCCTCCACATGTTCTTCAATTCCGTCACCGAACACGCAGATATAAATACCTTCATCTTCTATCCTTGTATGACGTATAGACAGAGAGTTCAATATAGGATCCAATTCGTAGTTTGGCTCCGAGGCATGCTCAAACAAACTTTGTACATATACAGTTTCAGCAACATTAACAAAGACTGTACTGGACAGCCGTTTCTTCCACGCAAGATACACCATCGGACCATCGCTGCATCGCAGTTTCAGTTCTGTGTTGCGTTCGACATATTTTCGTTTTGCTTTAATCTTTTGTAGATCAACGTTGCCAGTTTGTAATAAGATGAGTGAGTTACTTGTTTTCAACAATTGCGGTGGTTCCGCCACGTCGCAAGATATGACATTCAATAAGTTGGTATTGTTGATAGGTAAATTCAAACTTGCGGTCGACGTGTATACGTTATCCTCTTGTAACGTGGTCTGGGGTGTCGATAATGGGATATCCCCTTTGGCTGTTTTAATCGAGAACGTCATGTTCACTTGTGGTCTGGAATTATAGACTTGGCAGTTCAAAGTCGCTGGCTGATGGATTTCCCGAAAACAGCTACGTTTACCGTTACAGGCATCGATCAGAGGATAATCATGTGACGGTTTCACTGTGAAATAAAAGTCAAACGGTTTAAGTATAACATTTGTATCTTGGCTATCTACCGTGGTTTTTTGAATAAGTACCGCAGTCCGATCGAAATCAGACTTGGGATGGGAAGTGGGTCAGTTGCCCTCTGATACCGTGTGTCATATGCTGTCGTTGTTTGATTTAGACCCCAAGTTCTTTCGTGGGAGGGTTTTCTTAAACACCAACGTTCAATTCATAGCACAGGGCTATCCTTTACAGAGTGAAGTGCTACACATTACGTGGCACTACATTCGCCCAATGATCTCCATGTTTTCAGTCCGACCAAAATAGGATCGTAGGAGGTGGATCAGTTTGTGGTGATGTTGTCGAGGCATATCCCAGCCGCCGTTTCGTTTTTGAGATCAGGTTATTTCTTGCGTGACTTTTCTTTAAAAAAGGTATGACAAATTTAAAGCATTCAACTCGTATTCACCAGTTTTGCTTTTATCTAGTTACTGTCATAAGATTCAGTATATTTTATTAGTACCCCAGTTATTGGAACGCACCTATGCATAGAACTGTACTGTTGTACATGTTGTGTTAAAACATGTTGGCCTGATGAATCGCTTGAAAACCCCCTTTTTAAGAAAAAAATAACCAGGCCAAGACAACCATGGGACGGCAAGATATACCTCCTTTCCTTCAAATTGATGCACTTCCCAGCCAGAAACCTGTTTCGATCGGAATGTTGACGTGGATCAAGTGTAGTCCAGCGTAGTGCAACGTCATGTGCGGTAAATGACTCTGTATGGAATAGGGACGCAGATGGGGGGGGGGAGTGGTCAACCACACTATTATCTAGCGCAGACCATGGGATTAAACACATATACTACTACACTCGAGTAGCCAAAAGGCCGAAAATGGCTGGAAAATAATACACGGAGCTTTTTAAATAGTCCTACTTGAAGGTAAGCGACGATGTTGTGTTTGTTAAGTCAAAGAGATCCGACATGATCCGGTATTCCTCATTACCTGTAACGACTACATTAATTAAATTTGGTATTGTTTTCCCAGTCTTCTCTTTGAACATGATTGCTGTAAAATCGTGATCATGTTTCAAGGAAACGGTATTGATGATGAGCGAGCCATTTGGGTATATATCGAAATCTCCAGATGTGTATCCTGGTCCACTCCGTGTCTGTTCTGTATAGTACAATATTTGTGACGTGCCCTCATAGTTGGAGGAGTTATACCAGTACACCCCGTAGAATTGTTCTCCGAAGTCACAAGTTACCGTCCCTTTACTTCCAAATTCGAGATACTGTGGAGTCGCACAAGCCTGTCCAGGTTCTGTATCTGTAAAACCAATACAGGCCGTTTTGTATAAAAAAATAACTTTTACGTAGTTAAAAGAGAAATATACCTATTAGTAAAATGTTAAGAAATGTAAACATTATTGTGAAGCATTACAACAAATGCCACATAATACATTAATGAAATATAACAGTTCATTGAGTTTATTGACGAATAGTAAAACAAAATTATATATCGAAATATTTGAGTACGATGTAAGACATAATAACTTACCATCAAAAGAGGAGCAATGGCACTGAACAATAGTTACAAGGATAACTGCAAATATGTACGTCATCCTTGGCGTATTGAAGTCTATTGGTAACAAAATAAAATAAATGTATCTCATTTTAATAGATATTTTTGCATAACAGTGGATTTTTGTAATACCAGTCCATGTAAATGAAATGACTACTTACAATAAAATAGAATAAGGACACAAGTATTACAGTCGCGATACTTTCCATGCTTTCCAAATATTTTCAACAGCAAATTGGCGGTCATTGCACCAGAAACCAGTGGAGGAAAGGTAAATCTTTTCGGGGGAAATCTATTGTAGAAGAACATGGAGGAATTGTATGTGTAGCTTCGTGGCTGAACTTGAAGGCTGCCTGCACTTCAAGCAGGAGGTCCAAATTCGAATCCCGATGCAATCGCATTGCTTTCATCGTCGCCATTTCCATCATAGCATTACAAATTACCATTGCAAAAGAACTAATCGAACTGGCAGGACATGGGGATAATTGTGTGAGTATAGTACCACGTAAATGACGTTGTGCTTGCAAGAAGACTACGAAATAATCCAATCATTAACAGTAATACTAAAAAAAAATGTTTGCTTAGAGACAAGCAAGTTCTGTACATAACATTAACACCTATTGCCCCAAACCAGCAATATCACGAATATGGATCAATTGACGAATATCAAGGGGTCTGGTAACCCTGCCAGCTTACATCCATACGGCTTGTATTTGTGACATACAGAGTGGTAGGAGTACCATCGCAGTCTTATCAAGTGATTACAATTTAGCCGACCAGTCGTAGTTTTAGATGTCACCCTCATGTCAATGTTCCACTGCGTGTAGTAACATGTGTGTATCAACTTCGAAACTGAGTTGCTGACAAATCATCAACTTCCCGTATGTCCTCAGATATCATACATTGGTAAGGCCCAATGCATAACCCCGGCCAGGAACAACCTGTATTACTCGGTGTGCTAAAGATCATTGCGCGATGCGTCTGTGCATCCTCCTTGATGTAAGTTGGCGCAAATACCGTCCGTTATGCTCTGTTTGTTGATGCGCTCCGGTACTGCGATATTTATAACAAGCAAACGATATTTATAACTGCTTCCCGAACCCTTTTTATCATACAATTTGTGCAATAATCTTCAGGTCCGATCGGTCGAATGAAAATAGACATAGGCCTAAAGTGGATCAGTTTGTCGTGATGGCGTCGAGGCATATGCTGCCGTTGTTACCATGCCATAACATTACATTACATACAACTGGCCTATAATTACAAGGAAGGCAATGGTTACCCTTTTTGAAGTAGGTTTGTAGGTGTAGCACGCTTGCAAAATAAGCAAACATACAATCCTGTAGCAAAACAAAGCTAACGTATTCGGATGAAAAATAAACAGCATCATGACCAGAAGCCTTGCAATGTTTCAAACTGACCAAGAAGCATCCTTTGAAATGTATCCTCTAAAGACAAGAATAACAACACTAATGTTTTTACTTAATTACATCCTCCAGAATTTCACAATAAACATAACTGTTGTTTTAAAATATCGAAACAGGATTGGAGCTGGTAAGCGGGTAACTTTGCGCGATTGTGCCGAAGCATATGCTTCCGCCGTTTGATGACAGAGCCCATGTTCTTTCTTGGGTGGCTTTTCTTGAAAAGCCGAATATGTAATCTTTAATCGGAAATCGTTATACTTACCCAAAACGAGTGTCTAATAATGGCAAAAAACAGTCGATGATGTATATACTACATTTAGCTGCCGCTTGCATTGTACCGGGATAATATGTTTGGGCTGATTTGCAAGTAAACGACTGGATGAAATACGGTGTATGTTGTATGCCAGATGTAACGGATTTGTAGACTTTGATATTACGAGTTGTGTGTCAATAATGATAAAGTTTAATCAACTCCAATACTCCGATTATGTCAATAACCAATACTTCAAAGTAAACGTTCTTTTGCCCTGTGTAGTAGACTTCTAACAGGTTATTCAAACAATAGTAATCTACGTATATACAATCTCGTTGTTGATCTTCCCTACATATGCCCCTTGCCCTTCTCCAAATATAAAGATGGTCATTTTCGGGCGATGGTGCCGAGGCGGCTGTCGTCGGTTAGCTTTCTTACCCAGTTCCTTTTTTGGGTGTAAGATCTGGTGTAGTATCTGTCCGTGTTTGGGACGGACCTTCACTGATCGTTGTGAGGGTGCGCTCCTGCGGAATCATGAGCCCAACGATCTCTATGTGTAATTCCGATAGAAACCTGTCAAATATGGCACTTCAAACGATGTTTTAGCTGTTGAGGTATCTATGAGACAGACCTTTCCAATGTCACTAGAGGTATTGTTGTTATACACTCTCCCAATGATCTGCGGGGCGTAACAATCCGATCGAAATAGGATTAAGTCTGAAATGTAGGTCAGTTAGCGCTATGGTGCCGATGCATATGCTGCCGTCAGTTTGGTTTCGTACGTAGGTTCGCATATATATATATGCTATATATATAGGCTATATATACGGTATGTAATATATATATACCCCTAGTTAGGGATATTAATGCTTTGAAGAATTGACCAATTCAAAAAATATACAAAACGAAACCGAAGGCGGAAAACACTTCAGTTTCTTTATTACATAAAATATGTACACGACCGCTCCAGTCAAATTCCCACGGCAATAACAGTGGAGCTCGAGTTCGTAAAATCTTATCTTAGCGAATCAACTTTACCTACACGTTGAAGCCTATACACAATTTCAGAGATAGCTAGCTGCCCGGCGTCATCAGGAAAGTTCTTATTATACGTAGTGTGTAAACGTTATACTCGTTTGTACTTCATTCATTTCATTCCCTTTTTAAAGTTTTACAGTTATGATTGTTTATGGTTCTACGGACGCCAGACTTGTTGATCCGCCGTCAGCGAGTATGATTTGTTTCACAATATCCTTACTTCTGGCTCTATTTTGTTGCCACGGTTTTGGTAGAGAAGAAACGTTAAAGAAGCATCACATTGTCGGAGTTCCCGCTGGAAGCTCAGTGATGTTACACTGCAACACTACATTTCAGTCAGATCGCAACTGGGAACGTGGTAACGAGACTCTTTACATTAACAGGATTGCGACTGCTGAGAAGTATCGAATATCCCTGTCACTCTTGGATGGGTATTCTTTGTTCATCCATTCTTTGTCGGTCAAACTCGAAGGGACTTACAGATGCCTTGAAGACTCAACTATCCTACAGCAGTACCAAATAAACGTCGAAGGTTCGTTAACGTAACTCATTGAATGTAGAGTTATGCAATATCAAAATTCTCACACGCTACCTTTACGAATGGGTATTTACCTCACTTCCAAAGGCAATGGCGCAAAATGAGATTGCAGGATTCTGCACGTATAGGTACTTATATTTCAAAAGGAGGGGAAAACCTTCCATATCGACAACTCTGTTTCTCATGTGGGTGGTCTCAAAACGGCAAATTGCTCTTTTACAGCCCATTTCTCTCCAAAGATTATGTCTTCGCTACGGCCCTGCCACTATAGTATGACGTTTAGAATTCCGTTAACATATCCTTACTCTTGAAAATCCATGTAACTAAAAAGTGTAAAATAAAACTCCATCGGAAGTTTGGTATACGTTGCACTTAGTTTTATAGTTTTATAACACGTTTTGAAGCTAACGTATCTTTTGAACTCATTGTCGTAAGGTACAACATGTTAAATTTTGGTTAATTATATTAATTCCACCAGTTTTTCGCAAATTGATATACTAAGGATTGTAGTACGCTAATCAAAAGTGGTTATGATGGATATAAATTGTCGACTTTATTTTTTGAGGTTTCAGTTATCTGCATTATGAAAAATCAATAATACGGCATTATTCGGACTGCTTTTTAAGAATATAGCCACCTGGACACCAAAACCAAATAAAGGCAGCAATCCATTTCCCAGCCCGAATCCTATTTCAATTTGATTGTTATTAGACATGGAGATCGTTGGGCGAGCGCAGCGCCACGTACAACTCAGGAATCTTAACAAACGTATACTGCACATGATCTTAGCCAAAGACCAAAAGCAACGTTCACCTTTACAACACGAAAATACATAATAGAGAAGTCAGAAAATCATAAACATAATTATATCCAACGGCATGGGAGGAAATCATCAGCTTAGCATGCACAATATGTTGTCCTCCGACAGAGGCATTTACGTGGCACTACACTAGCTCAATGATCTCTTGTCCAGTCCGATCGAATTAGAACTGGGTCTGTGAAGCTGGTTAGTTGGCTTTGTAAGCTGTGCCATTTGCTCCTGATTTTTGGTTTAGACCCCAAGTTCTTTCTTGGGCGGGTTTCCTTTAAAATCTAGCAACCACAGACGACACAGTTTGGCTATTATAGATTACTGGCAGAACAATCTAATCGTCAGCTCAGCCCAACCCATCTCAGTCCGTTCCACCCAGCTAAGTTTTCTTTTCGTTTTCTGTCGTTTACTGTCGTTTATTGTCGTTTACTGTCGTTTTCTTTCGTTTACCTTCGTTTATTT
>JAODAG010281684.1:8856-23868 GCA_027574785.1 Orphnurgus asper | reverse complement strand
ATATAATATAACTGATTGAAATGTATCAAAGTATGCACATTGTGCATTGATATGTAGTCAAACTGGATGTGGTAAGACTGAGTTTAATTTACATTTATTACAAAATGAGTACATTCAATATTTTGAAAATATTGTTACTATAAAGTATAATAATACATAATTATCTAAACAGAAACTGGATCTGGCATTATGAAGATGTGTTTATTGTAACAAATGCATCGCCTTTACATGAAACAATGCAATTTTACTATGACACTTTCAAGGGTTATGAAACTATTTACACTTGGTGATTGTGCCGCATCAAAAGATATATCACAGAGAAGTCATAAATTAGTATGTCTGAATTAGTATTTTCAGGTAGGTATTCCAAATGGAGTTGTTGGATTTTACCACAACAGTATAATAGCATTATGAATGATTTTAGAGAACAAACAAAATGACTGTATTTATTTTATTGATTCTTCTGAAAATGTCATACCTTCAAAGGAAACCAAACTAGTAATAAATGAAGTATTAAAAGAAAAAAAACATTCAAAGCTAATATTAAAAACAGATGAACCTATGTCTGTGGTTTAATAACTACTGATAATTTGTTGACAACTTGACAACAACTTGCAACAACTTTGTAGTACATGACAACAACTTGATAAGTACTTAACAATTCTATAGGTACTTGACAGAAACTTGACAACAAGTTAACTTGACAAGTACTCGGAACAGCCTGACAAGTACTGACAAGTACTTGATGGTAATTTGATAAGTACTTTATAGTAATTTTGATTGAGTACTGAACAACAACTTGACAAGTACTTGACAACAACTTGATAGGTACTTGACAACAATTTGATAGGTACTTGAAAGAAACTTGACAAGTACTTGACAGAAACTTTACAAGTACTTGATTTGTTTTATAACAAGTTCCTGTTAAAGAAGTTAACAACAACAGATTTCATTATATTAAGTATAAACATATTATAAGATAATTGCAACAATCCTTACATTTTACTTTTCAATTTAATATCAGTAGCAGCATCAGTTTATTATAAATATGTATATTATCAACTTAATTTTATATACATACATACTCAGATTGTACAGGAAAAGGTCAAGAGACCACAGCACCAATGGGGATGATGAATAAAGACAAATTATTGATAGATTAGCTTCTATTACACATGGAGATCAATCCAGTGGTATCTAGGTAAGGACTATTCTGTAGCAGACATTGAGAATTAGACACTACAGAGTTTAAGAAAATGTATTCAAGTATGGAAGTTAAATGATGAAATCTCTAGGTACTTATACTGTATGCATAACAGATAAGGGTTTGTCTTGCTGTAGGAACTATTGGGGCTGAAATAGATGATGTAGATGAACTTGCAGCTGATTTAGAAAGAGATCAATTTGTATCTAATGCATTTTCATATGTATTGTGCAAAGTTTATTATAATATGGAATGTTATTAGCTCCAAACTTATTAGCTGAAAACTGCAAAACAAATTTCATTTAAAAATAATATTTATACTGATATAACCATTTGCAACAATCCGAGTTGTTTACAATGGAAAATCAATCAATTGAAAATCAATCTTACTTATTTCAGCAGTAGCTGTCACCACTGATCAAAGAACCAAACATGGTCAAAGAACTGACTGTAATTAATGTCAATCAATCCAGATAATATTGTAAACACTGTGAGCATTTCATGGAGCTGTAATTGGAGGAATCAGTATATATGAATTGTTTAAGATTAAACAAGCAGATCTTAGCAAACTTGATATTTCTGATATTGCAAAACTCACTGCTACAGTGGGATCTGTACCTGCAACTCATGGGTGGTTGGCCAACCAAGGTATTTTACCATATAAAGGTATGAAATCATAATATAAAATATTTAAATATATCTAATATACTATAGTATCATAGTGATTGATTGGCCACAGCAATAGCTATGATGGTTGAAGGTGCAGTTGTAAATGCATTATCTGGGACAAATTATTATCTTCTAATGTAAGAGCCGAGGAGGCAGCAGCTGAAAGAAACATGCATGATGCTGCATTACAACAGTTAATTCAAGAAAGACAGAAATGGACTGAAGAAAGAATAGAACATTTAGAAATGATTAATGAAACATTAAACAGGAAGCACATGTCAAGCAAACATTTGATGACATAGATGCTATACAAGAATATTATATATTGACTGGTACTCAATACCAGCCACTAAGAAAGAAGTGAACCAAAACACAGTGATTATTATCATCCGAGTGAGACTAAAAAAATCTGGTGAAATTATTTGTTGTGTTGAGTATGGGTGCTGTGGGTGTTATTAGTTATGAATTATTTAGGAAATAATATTATAAATATATAGTTCTTCTAGTTTGTTTTTTTACTGTTCTAGTAGTTATAAAAAAATGAAAAAAAAATTAAAAGCTACATATTATTCTACTACAAATTATTGCATGGAAAGGTGAAAGTGCTGTGAAGAAATTAGCAGCTGCTACAATGTAGCAGAAGTTAAGACAAGAGAATGGTTATCCAAACAAGTAATGTGGTAAATTAAACTGGGCCAGAATATATTCCAAGACCAACAAGTATGAATAGCTCTGATGCAAGTCCACATGTTATGCATCAGGCTGATCTATTATTTTTACCACATGATACAGTGGTAAGAAAACATATAAATATGCATTAACTGTAATTGATGTTGGATCTAGATATAAAGAAGCAGAACCATTACTGATGAAACTGATGTACAAGTTGCCAGTGCATTTGAAAAGATATATAAAAGAAGTCCATTAACATATCCTAAAGAGTAGATCCTGGTAAAGAATTCAAGGTTGCTGTAAATTCAAGGCTGCTGTAAATACATTGATGAAAAAGAAATTATCTTCTGTAATAAAAAGAGGTGAAGTTGGTAATCATAGAGTACAGTAAAAAACCCAATGATACACATCATGGCCTAATGGATTACCAAACATTATTGCAGAATTAAATAATGAAGAAACTACATAAATAGGTATGAAACCTAAAGATGCAATTCATAACAAAATTATACAAAAACCATTCTCTCCCTAGAGAGGGAAGAAGGAAATATTACATCTAGTAATTCACTAGTTAAATATGTATATGCTCCAGGTGAAACAGATACATGCAAGAGAGCAATGGATCCAACCTTGTCTGTAAAATATTATTAAATAAAACATAAACATTTAAAGAAGGTCAGCCAATTTTGTATTCTTTAGATACTGGACTGCAAAGATCATTGTGACAGAAGAACTTCAAATTATTCCTAATGATATGAAATTGCCACCAGTCAAAACATAATAATTAGTAGCAACTCTTTGATTACTAATGCTTTTGTTTTGTACTTTTTCTCAGTTAAATGTACCGTTTTTATGGTCTCTCACCACAGTTGTTGCATAATTGTGGTTCTAATCTGGTCCCAACACCACATTTTTTACATGGCATTGGAGGTTGTGAATTTGTAATTGTAGTGTTTATAGTGCAATAATTTTCTTTACAAGGTATTTCACAATGTCAAGTTTTTCCAACTAGATACATTTGAATAAATTTTTGCCCTTTTTCGTGGTTCTATAGGATGTGGCAGCAACTTTAAAATATTGTTTTAATATAGAAGACATTGTAAGAAATTCTTGACCCTTTGTTTTAGATAATCATATTTTTTATCATTAATATTCAAATATAGTAAATTATTTCTGTAGTAAATAATTCATCATTGATTTCTGTTTGGAGACCTGAATATTCATAAAATTTCTCTTCTATGTTTTTATTCTATAATTGGGAATTTGCTCTATCCCATCTGTTGTGATGAGATTTCAAGGTTTTGACCTCTGTATGAAAAATGTTCGATTTGAAAAATGAAATCGAAAATAACCGCTAAAACAGATATTAGGATAAAATGCAAGATAGATTTCAAAGTTTTAGTCGTCTGTAACAAAATGCAAATTAGGTCAGCTAGAGTATTCATGATCTTATAATATATAAATTTTTATTCGCTAATGCATATATGTTCCTAAAGCCAAACAGGAATGGAATTCCATTGTTCAAGTCCTCGGTCACAATACAAAACCAGAATATGCACACACACAGTCCAGAATGCATGTTCCTAAAGCTTTCAGCATAGGAACCAAACATGTGACTTGTTGAAGCCATTAGTTCTAGTACAATCACTATGTCTGAGTCCCAAATCGGGTCAACATAAGTGACTGGAGATTAAGTTCTGGAGTCGAGTCACACAACTTTGCTAGTTACACTTACCAATTTCAAATGTAGAAGGCTCAAACTTTCCCTTTCTAGTAATGGTCCTGTTGGATCACTAAGAATGAAAGGCTGCCAGTCGTTTAATAAACACGATCGCACAAAATCTGTTACTTCGGAAAATTTGTCTCTGGCATGGAAGGTACCTTTAAAGGGGGAATCATAACAAATGAGCAATACTTAAACATCTAATCAGCTAACACTAATCAAGGTAAATAATGTTAATTACACAACAACCATGGTTGGTCTGTATGCAGCTAGAATGTCAGCACACTATGCTGTTTCAAAATGAAATCCAATCACTAACATCTGATAGGAAGGCTGCTCTTCCAATGTTGAAATTTGCTTCATCGCATGATTTTTCCAGTATTCTCAGGAGACACAGAACTCCCCGTATAGAAAGATTGAAGTACTAATTACCTTGCAGCACATATCCATCTGTAAAACGTACTCTGATCAATGAGTACTTGTATAGCCTCTTCTCATTCTGTTCATCTGATTCTCGCATTGCAATAGTTCGCAACTGTTCAGTTTTCTCTGTCACCTCTTTCCTGAGGGAACAATGCAATGTTATGATGATGAAAATAATAAAACATCCGGTAGCTCTATAAGCCCTTAAGATTCCTCACTCAGAAATAGTATACCACCATAACTAGATTCTCTTCCTGATACTTAAAGATAGGCTTGGATACATTGGGAATGGTAGAGTATAATCTATTTCATAATGGATATGGCAGAAGGTGCACCATCTCTAACACCACATTTCTCAAAGTACCCTTTCAAGTATATCTAGGGATTTTGAACTACATGCACTCAAATAATCTCATGTTCAGTCTGCATTGACCGCCATTAGACTATCGTTCCCATCTCCTTTCACCAGACTATGCTCCTACCCTCTATTTACATGTTGAATGATGCTTTCAGTTAGATATTCCAAATAACAGTGTACATAAATGATGGATATTTTAATGTCCAAGTAATAATTTCATGCTTCAATAATTCATCAGTCTTCCAGGGACATTGACCACAACATTTCCCCAACATTCCCTGGATAGTCATATATTATATAATTTGTTATTGAAAGGTTCAATATTAGGCCTACAGATGATGATTACAGGTAATGATTTAATACTATATGCATGTAGGTAATTTCAGCTTGACCCTAGTAGAATTTAATAACTAAGTTTTTAGGTTTTTTTTTTTAGGGTTTTCCTATTGGTTTTAGCCTCCTAGTTATACATATAATTCAGCATAACATTATAGGCATTGAATTACTTGGTAAAATGTCAGTCATAGATTGTCTTTGAGATGATAAATTTGTAAATGACCGAATGAACTCTCTGGATGTTCTGTGTCTATTCTCTCACCAGTCATAAGACACCTTCCAAAACTACTGAAAAATAAATGGACAAACAGTTACAAAGTAACAGATGATTTACAACTTTTTTGTTATGAACACCAGGTCAATTAACAGATCGTCTGCACACTATAAACAGTACCAACGGTAGCTATCCAATAAATTGTGGTTGTCATGTTTATGAGTTGTTTTCATCAATGTCATAATAAGCCCCACCCACTCATAAATAGTAATGAGATTAATGAGTTTACATTTTATAGTGTTGTACCTATAGTGATGTACCTGCAACACAACCACAACAAGTATGAAGCTTAATCGCACATATTGTGACATTTAAAAAAATTATGTTGCCTGCCCTGTATGATATTCATGATATGACCACCAAAAACAATAGGGCACATCTACTCATTATGCTGCATATACATGTAAAGTATGACATTGGTCCACCATGTTGTTGAGATTATGTTTACAAGCTCATTTTGGCAATTTGGTACTAAGCCCTGTCCACTCACGAATATTAATATAATGAATTTTATTGTCATAGGAAATGTACCTAACATTTACTATGGTGTTGGACCGATATTGCCAATATCGGTTCTGGCCGATATCAGATATTTCAATCACAATATCAGGCCGTTACGATACCGATATTGTAAAAGTTACTAAATAGTCATCAAATTATCAGATGCGTTCAAATCACCATAATTCATAGTTACCTCCATGCAATTTATTTGTTATTCCCAAACACAACAGTCGCAGCTTTAATTTTTACCATGTATTGAATGTCTTTCATCCCTTTTGTAAGCTAGTATAAGTAATATTTAGTCATACTGCTTCAAATAATTTCTAACTAGCAGAATAATGTTTAAAGTCCCGTCTACATGGAATGGACTCGTTTATTTGAACAACAGGATTTTTCTTTCAAAGTTTTGTATTTATTCCGTATAGTGCAGGCACGGGCGGTCACACTGCTGGAGTTGGCTTAAATCCCATATTTACTTTTGTCCCAGCGTGAAGATCTGAGTAGGATCTAAGTAGTATAAAAAAAATCTTGCAATTAGGTGCGGAAGTTATGGTAATATGGTAATTTTTTTCATGCGATACAATGTTGTATCGTTTTGGTACGTAGGCCAGATATGCCGGTAACATATTTACAGAAATACCTAGTTTTGCAACCAAAATTGATTGATTCAAAGGGTCGGGTCGGTCGGTGTTTTGTATTTTATGATAATGGATTGGATCGTTAGTTGACTTTATCGGCAAAACACGGATTGGCCATACTATCCCCAAATCTTCTATATGTTTTACCAATCAATGTATAATTATTTGACAACTACGACACTCTAATGTTAGCCTGTTACATTATACAGTAGTCAGCTACATCTAGTCTACTTCGTACATAGCAATGTTCTGATAAACAAACATCACATGATCTCTAAGCAAGACCAGATATTCAACCGATAATGCCAATATCGGCCGATACCAATATGGAAAACCGATAATAGGCCCAACACTAATTTATACTAACACTGCCATACCAAGTATGATCCTAATCGCTCATACGGTTATGAATATTAATATTCAGAGAGCACCAAATCAATAGAGCTATTCATCATGGCACATCATCTGTGTATGGCATTGCTTACAGAATGTCGTAGTTAAGGTTTTGCATCAAGAATCTATCACCCACTCATATTCCATGTTTGTTGCGTAAAAAGTAAAGTTCATCGTATGAATTCCATCTGAAATTCCCCTCTTGAGATGCTGTGATTATTATCTAATTCTAAAACAAATTTGCAGAGATATTATTAAATTCACATTTATAATAGCTCTGCCCACTCATAGAGATATGCATTCAACTTGCACCAAAAAGACTCTCACCATAGGACACCAAGGAAAGACAAGAAATAAAACTATTAACATACAACAGACAACTATTGAGTTAATCTTGCATTCAAGCTAATTTATCATGACTTACAGAATGAACTGAATGTGTATTTACCTACAATGATCCCCTAACATTCTAACAGCGTGGAGCCAAAGTATAGCAGAGATATGGCAGACAAATTATATAATTATCCCTGCCCATGAACTATTAAAAAGGCATAATATTTGCAACGAAAACCATACAATTCATCATGTATATACTGGCTATGGGGCACCAACATATGATACCTGATGTATCATGACTGCAAATTACTGTAGTACAGTATGCTCCAAAGGAAACACCATCTTGACCAAAATATATAGTCACATCCATGCATGCATGTTTGATTTACATTCGGACAGAGAACTCCATTGTGCAAACTAACCTTAACAATAGAATCAAATGAGATTTCTTCAGAGTTAGGCGATTGTTATTAGGTGATTGGAAGTCCTCGGTCATACTTGCTTACACCCCATATATGCACACACACATAACCCAATTACTGTATAGTCAGTAGGCTCCAGCAATTAGGAATAAAAACCAATCAACATAACTAACCGTCTCTTGTGCTCTCTCATCACTTCTGCAGATGTCATTCTGAAAAATTCATCTGGCAAATGAAATTGGATGTTTCTTTCAGATCTTTTAATAACTTTTATGTCTCTCCAGAGGGTCTGTCTCATTGTTTCCGCTGATTGGAGACTATCTTTACATAAGACCAGTCGCTCTGTATCCTTGGCAAGCTCTTCAGGAAGGACCCAAAATAATTCTGGTTTGCCTGCAGGAAAAGAGTCTCCAAAGAGTCAACATGATCAAATAAATAATTCTCTAACTTAGGCTACAGAGGCCTATTTTTAATTTATGGCCTAGCCTCTAGTTTCTGTCATCATGGGTAAAGGGATAATTATCCTACATTAGGTATGGTCTGAAGAATAACCAGAAAACCAATTGACTTAGTGATTCCTACAACAGGAACTTTAATGTAGCAGTGAATGCAACATATGTAAGTGAAATTCTTTGACCATTGGCTTACATGTTCAACCAATAAGACTGTTGTGATAGTTAAGGTGATTAATCAAAGGATGAAAGTTTGATAATCTACTGTATATATATTTCAACATTTCATATTTTGCTAACTATTATGCTTTAGTGACTTCATGCAAGGGCAGCCCCAGTATGCAGTTATCATGTGACCTCTGTCAACCTCAAATGGATCACCAAAAGCAATAACATTATTGTACCCATGAAGATAGACCTACACACAAAATATAATGTTACAACCAAGGTATGCCTTAATTTTGAAGTTATGTTCATTACGTATTTCAACCGAAGCTCAAATACTCATCACTATCCATCGCATAGTGGATATTATGAAGCTTATACTTCGTTGAATCTCTCCGCTCAATCACTGGGTTATATAAACTATGGGGACCACCTGCTAATGTCCGCCACAAAGGTGTTGACAAGCCAACTCAATACTGGTCGCACTGGCTTTATTTATAATTCCGGCATATACATTTTAAGATCATCATAAAAACATGCTCAAGTGTATACCCACAAATAAAAGCAAGCAATAGATCTCATGGGGGTGAAATTAGAACTGTGCCACAAAGTACCCAACTGGCCAAACACCTCATGTTTACAAGGTTTTCCAACTTTGACCTCTGTTAATCCCAATTGATCTATGACCACCATAATAAACAATAAATTTCTTGTATACAACAAAGTAGAACTAACTACCAAATATAAGTTCAACCAAGCTGTACTTTTTGAAGTTATCATGAAGTTATCAAGCCAAGCCATCACATTTTGTACATACATATGCAGGCTGGTCCACCAGGATTGCATAATTTGTATCAGTAAGAGTGGCGGCATACTTACATAAACATCCATGACCATTACATTGTATATAAAACTTTTAAACAAAGGCTTAGTTTCAAAAGTATTAATCAGTTTAAATGTTGTTATCGTGTACATCTATGTAATGTAATTGTGGCAATATTCATATTCCATTCATTTATACTCATATTCTCAGGAAGATATCAAAAGATATGAAAAAGTTCTGTTAGTTACGTATAGGAAGAATTCATTAAATTTTTAAAGCCCAGCTTTGTCTGACAATATATTTACCTTAAGCCTTATTTTAGAACTAGGCCGAGCTTGCAGAAAATTGAAACATTTTTTTCAAAACTAACAGCAAGTTGTATACATATTAAAATGAGAAATTCCTCATGAGGAATTTCCCATTAGATCAGAGAAATTCCTCACAAGAAATTCCTTGTGCCCAAAATCTCATGGGAAGTTTTGTAAGGGTCTCTTCAGAGGATAAATAGAGAATAAACCTCAAAACTTTTCACTTTTTTTTTTGTTCACTCAGTAAAACATTTAAGGGAAAGAAAACTGATTGAAAAGGAATGTTGTTCTCTGATCAGGCCAGAGAGAATTTCAAATTCATACTAGTCATTTGCCAACTTTTTGGGGTAAATCACATTTTTGATTCAGGGCTTAATGATATGTCTGTTAGATTTGCAGTGGTAAAGGGATATATGCATGAATAGTGCTAATAAAACAAGTGGTTCTACTTTTCATTACATGTGTCACATTTTCATATAATTATAGAACTTACCTCATTACCCACCTGACATTTTTGAAGAACAATAAATGACCTCTATAACGATTTACTTTGTTTTCTATAAATAGGCCGAGTATACAAAACTTGCAGATCTCCTTTTATCAGGAGATTAACTCACTGGAACTACTGGCATTGTTTTCTTTGCCTTCAGTCATCATGTCACTTAACAGCAGTGGAGATTTGATGTTTGGCCATTTGTTGTCAGAGGCTCACCTTGGGCCATCAGAAATCCTGGTATTTAATGCTCTCTGCAGTGGCAGAACAATGTTTTGGCCAGAGGATGTGGTTTTTGGGCAATTGAGGAGGCTAAATTCAGAAGAATCAAGAGAGATTGTATGATCGGCACTTCGAGAGAGGACTTGACTGAACCATATGGATGAGGTCCCCCTCCCCTTGAAAAATATTTGTACAACTAAGGTGGTTAGATTCAAACTGGTGCTATATTTTGCAATTTTCCATTTTTAGATAATATTTTTAGCTAATATTTATGATTCTGGGGGTATGAGAACTACATTCCCCTTCCATGTCTGCCACTGGACCACTCCTTCCCCATTGAAAAAAGGTATATTGATAGGTCTCTAGATGCAAATAGTGCCATGTTTGATGCATTATAGATGTCAAATGTAATGTTTCCTGTAAATTAAAGGGCATACAACAAATATGTACATGTTTGTATGACCTTCATTACCTTTATGAGGAATTTCCTTTTGTTCAAAACCAACTACTTGAAGGAATTCAATCGCACCCTTAAGGTGGATGACCCTTTCCTCGACAGCTTTGTTCCCCACCCTAATCTTCCTATACTTCTTTTCTCCAGGGTAGCTACAAATATTGTCTAGAAATCTGTAAAAAACAATGTATGATATTGAAAGTCAACCAGAGAGCAAACTTACCGCTTGCATAAAGATTCTAAATGTTCTGAATGTAGTTATGCAATCTAACTTGACATGACAATATGTACTGGTGCTGTCTCTAGTACAAATCCAAGCTTACAGTGTGTGCCAATTGCAAACAAATTGTGTGCCATTGCAAACAGGGTGAATGTTTGCAAATGGCATGCTTGAGCTTCCAGTATGCGCACAAATTGCATGCAATCCATACGCTCTCTCTTCCTGTTGCGCACAAATGAAAAGATGCTTGCAATTTGTACGAGTGCAGTTGGCATTCCAAATAAACTGCATGCGTGCAGGGCCAATTAATGCCTCATAGAGCGTGCGATTGAAACTTAGACATATTTCTTTCCTTTCTGAGCGTGCATTTGGGACGTAAGTTATTTTACTATCCTATCTGGGCGTGCGATTGAAGAGCAGGACTTCCTGAGCGTGCAATCATTTGCTTTTCATTAATTCTCTTCTCATTTCATGCTATGATCTGCAATAAGAATTAAGCATGAAACTGGACATATTCAACTTGTCACAAACTACCACTGGAAGTATATGAAAATGAAGGTTTGTATTTTTTCCAAGCACTGAATCATAGACTGGCTTGGATAAGTCTACAAACTGCTGAACTTTATCAAACAGATTGACTTGGACTTTTTGTACCAGCTTTGTGAAACATGAAAAACATATTGGTTTCAACTTGAACTGAAAAGGAAAGGAGATGCCAGAAGGAATGTTGTTACTTTTTCCCCCACTGTACCTTATTTTTTATATATAATATCAAGGAAGTTTGTTGAATCTTCAGACACATGCTTGCTACTTCTGTTTGATATAATGCATTCACACCTCTTTAGCAGTTGATAGCCTCTCTTTCATTGTTTAGTAATTCACACTCTGGAGGAGGTAAACAAAGTAACTGAACTAATCCCCTATTCATCAAAATATACAATAGCCTGGCTTCCTGAACTGTACAAAAGAGTTGGACAACTGTGGTTAGTTAATACCTTACTGTGATTGGACAGCATATCTATACAGTGGGAAACACACTAATTTTAAACCTAACTTGTGCTCACTACTGTTACTGTGTATTTAAACTGAAGAGTAGGAGGACTCAGTGTCACTCAATAGAGGTAAGAAAACATTCTGTGTTTTCTCCTGGTTATTACTAATACCTGCAAGGAGTTTAAACAATTGATATTACCATAATTATTTGTATTTATCAGGAATATGAGACTTGTTTTTCTAGGAGAAACTGGTTGGGAAGGAAAGTGTAGAAAAGTGCATGCACATTGAGTATTTATCCAACATGGCAACGTACCACTAATACCTGATGAAAACTGATTAGTCAGTTGCTACCGGATGGGTTAGGGAACCAAAGAATGAGAATAAGATTGAAGGTTAAACGTACACCATCCTAGATGCCAGAAAAAGAACCAAATGACCTCCTATCTTCTCTCCCTCCCCTCAGGTCATTGACAGTTTGGGTTGTAAATCCAAAGGAAGGAAGGAAAGGGAGAGAAATAATACCCACAGTAACTAAATACAAGTTTTCTTAATGCCACCTTTTAGCATATATCTTACTGATAATCCTCTGTCCTATATAATATGCAACCATCAAGAAAGCTATACTTACTTGGATAACGTTTCTTTCCCTATTTTCAGTTTCTCAAAGTCTCTATTCAATGAGTTGATCATAGTACATGTTCCTTGCAAAGGATCTGCTGATACAAGCTGCAATGTAAATCAAGCATACGCTTTAGGAAAGACAGCTATTTAACACAAGCATATAAAACATTTAACCATGTATGACAATTTTCTTCTGTAACATGAAGTTATGTTATTATCCTCTACATAGCCTAAATCATGCAGTAAATCAATGTAAAATCAGTCTAGCTTCATTAAATAAACTATAATCATAAGCATATATCCATTGAGCAAATTTCCTAACGCTAACCTCTTAACGCCAGAATCAACCGAAGACTTTGAATGACTACTGAGGACTTGGAATTCCTTTGTTCAAGTCCTCGGTTCAGACTACAAAACAAAGGCATGCACGCACCAAAATAGAATTGTCTAATCCCAAATCAAACAAGTACAGTATTTCTGCATCTATGATACTAACTGTAAGGAAACAGTTTTCCATATGTGAGGTCAAATCAACTTTAGAGGCAGTGGTTGCACAGAGAGGGCACTGGTAGAAGATGCCATCCACAGATACAGGGGAATCATGGTCACAGAATGCAGAAGTTGAGACATCCTATTAAGTAGAAGAATATTCATGTTGACATATGAGCATCGTTGATAATTTAGGTAAAAGTGGTATATTCACCAGAATTTTAGTTCCTTTACATACATGCTTGGGGTTTATGAAGCCTTACATATTAACATGGCCACCTAACTGTGTTGCAGAATACCAGAGAAACTGCTCATAATCACATCCTCTCAGAAATCCATGTACAGTATAATGCATACATTTGAAAGATAATTATTGCTTTTGTTTCAGCACAGTATAAATAACATAATAGAAAATAATTCTTATTACAACGGGTGAACATTTTTGGGCAGCACAAACCTAGGATATATGCCATAATGTAACATTTGGATTCTTGATAAAGGAGTCAGATGACAGTCAGAGTGATGTAGAAGAAACAGTTAAAACAAATAGCATACCTGAATCAGGGCGTTTTCTTGCGTAGAACATGCCACAACAGTTGAAAGATGTTCCGTCTCTACTTTTTGCTTTACTGAAAGTAGAATTAATAAACATTATACGAATGATGACAACTACAGTATTGAGCTATTTTGATATACTCGATCATGTGTTGGTGACACTCTCTAAAAATTAATGGTTTGTGGATTTAGTAAATTACTTACACCCACTGGAGTAGCCTGCCATACTCAAAATTTTACCTATAAGAACTGTTCTACAGTACCCTCCATGATGTCCAAGTGACACCATGCACTCTCATAACTGCTAGTAATCAAAAGCTATAGCGACCCCTCATCTCAGAAGGGGACCTCGTTCTACTGCTGTAGGACTCGCACTCACCTCTTAACAAAGGATAAAATAATTGGACATGCTCTACCTGAATGGAGACCCCAAGAGAAATTTGGAAGCAATAGGAATTCCACTACCCTCACAGGTCTCTAAGAGGGAGGAATCTCCTGGTACAAGCAAGTCAAAGACCTTGTACCTGGCCTGATTGCATGCCTTATTACAACAAAACTCTCTAATGAATGTCACAACTGGGGAAACAAACCAAAAAAGGTTAAGAGGGTGAACCGTGGTACACCCATTGTAACTGTGAAATGATTACACTCCAAAAGGAAAAATATCCTTTGAGTAGAGTAACTTTCTGAAAGTCAGAAGAAATTCCTTCCAATAATAGGCTCCAAAAGGGAACTAAACTTTAATAATCTAAGAAGGACAATTATGGGGTTAAACTGATACTAACATACAGATCGCTAAATAGACAATAATGGTGTTCTAAGGGAATGATATCACTAGTTCAATAGTTCAAGATTTTGTGAGCTGGGGTACGTGCTTCAATAAGTAGTTAAACCTATCGCAAGAGATGGGTAAGTAGAGCATTGTAAATCACTTAAACTACACTGAAGACTGAATTCATCACCACTGCACAGCAAGTCATATGCCTAGACTGAACTGGCTATCTGCTAGGTCTCACTCTCAGAGAGTAATATTGGCAAGAGGTACTGTGCTGGTTGATATAATTGTCAGGTTCATATAATCACCAAAATGCTCTATTTACAGAGAGATCCTCGAAGGAACTGTTTTTGCTGCAAGTGCAACTTCATAACAGATGCAAATGTATTAACTGAGGTTTAATTTCTTCTGGATATTTCTTGGGGGAAATGCCATGAGTACATTGAATGCAATATTTGATTCTTCATGACCATTTAGGAAGTCCATTAAT